>CM038214.1:104845923-105029295 GCA_021442155.1 Cymbidium sinense | reverse complement strand
ACCTCTTGGTGGCGGGATCACCATCATATCCCGATCTCTCCCTCCGTCATCACCACGGCTATAACCTCTACCGCTCCTCCCTCCACCATAACCAGCACTCCTCTGACCACCACCTCCATATCCACCAGCACCTCCAGATCCCCCACCATCACTGCGATAACTATCACCTTCGCCTTTGCCTCCACCCAGTTAGGCGAGCCTAGTTGGCGGGTGATGTTCATGCCATCAAGGTTCTTTCCATTCTTAGGGTTTAGGGTTAGTTTTGGGTTTAGGGTTAGTTTAGGATTTAGGGTTTAGGGTTTAGGGTTTAGGGTTTAAGGTTGTAGGTTTTAGGGTTTAGAGTTTATTGTTTAGGGTTTTGGTTTTTAGGATTTCGGGTTTAGAGTTTAGAGTTTAGGGTTTTAAGGTTTAGGGTTTAGGGTTTAGGGTTTTAGGGTTTAGAGTTGTAAGTTTAGGGTTTAGGGTTTAGGGTTTAAGATTTAGGATTTAGGGTTAAAGTTTTTTTATTAAGTTTACCGATTGGTTTAAGTTTATTTAGTTTATTTTTTATTTGAGTTTGTTTTATGTTTTATTTTTATTTAGGTTTATTTTTTATTTTTATTTAGTTTAGTTTATTTATTTTAAGTTTTAATTTTAGTTTAGGTTTTCTATTTTAGTTTATTTTTTAGGTTTAGGTTTATTTTTTAGTTGAGGGTTTATTTTTTAGGTTTAAGTTTAGGTTTTTATTTTAGTTTTTAGGTTTAGGTTTTAGGTTTTTATTTTAGGTTTATTTTTAGGTTTTATTTTTTTAGTTTATGTTTAGATTTATTTTTAGTTTATTTTATTTTATTCAATTTTGGTTTAGGTTTAGGATTAGTTTATTTTAGGTTTAGGTTTAGGTTTTATATATTTTAGTTTAGTTTATTTTAATTTAGGTTTAGGTTTATTTTATTTTGTTTATTTTATTTTTAATTTAAGTTTAGGTTTTTTTAGTTTAGGGTTTAGGTTTTATTTTTTATTTATTTTTAGGTTTCATTTTTAGGTTTATTTTTTAGGTTTAGATTTTTATTTATTTTTTATTTTAGTTTATTTTAGGTTTTATTTTAGGTTTAGTTTTTATTTTATTTAGGTTTTTTATTTTTTTAGTTTAGTTTAGGTTTTTATTTATTTTATTTTAGTTTAGTTTTTTATTTTTATTTTTATTTTCTTTTTAGGTTTAGGTTTAGGTTTTTGTTTATGCTTAGTTTTATTTTATTTTGGTTTAGGTTTTTTATTTATTTACTTTTTAAGTTTTATTTAGATTTAGGTTTTTAGCTTTTTATGGTTTAGGGTTAGTTTAGGGTTTAGGGTTTATGATTTAGGGTTTAGGGTTTGGGGTTTAGGGTTTGGGGCTTAGGGTTTAGGTTTTACTTTAGGGTTTAAGTTCTAGTTTAGGGTTTAAGGTTTAAGGTTTGTTTAATAGAGAAAAAATTTAGATTCAACATTTCTTCTTTTCAATTTCATCAACCAAGTAGCACTCCAAGTTTTCAAAGACACAAGTGATGACATAGATAAAAAATGAGCAGCCATAGAGAAAATTAATAACCCTAGATAAGTAAAATCATCTCTACTATAAAGACACACTTCCATAAGTAGCAGATCATATCGACCATTCTTGATTTCCCGGTTCCCACCACCCTGCTCTCGGTAGTGGGATTCACCATCATATTTGATCTCTCCCTCGCCACCACCACATGGTAACATCTATCACTCCTCCACCTCTATAACCACCTTGCTTTCGACCATGACTTCCATATCCATCAACACCTCTAGATCCCCCACCACCACTATGATAACTACCACCTCCGCCTTTGCCTCCACCGCCAGATCTACACTGAGCCTAGTTGACGGTGATGTTCCTATCATCAAGGTTTTGCCCATTCTTAGGGTTTAAGGTTAGTTTAGTGTTTATGGTTTACGGTTAGCTTAGTGTTTACGGTTTGGGGTCTAGGGTTTAGGGTTATAGGTTTTAGAGTTTACAATTTATGATTTAGGGTTTAGGATTTTAGGTTTTAGGGTTTAGGGTTTAGCATTTTAGGGTTTAGGATTTAGGATTTAGGGTTGTAGGTTTAGGGTTTAGGGTTAGGATTTAGGGTTTAGGGTTTAGGGCTTAGGATTTAGGGTGTAGGGTTTTTTTTCCTTAAAATTAAGTAAATCGATAGGTTTAGGTTTTTTTAGTTTATTTATTTATTTATTTGAGTTTATTTTACTTTTTTCTTTTTATTTAAGTTTGTATTTTATTTTTATTTCATTTAGTTTGTTTTTTATTTATTTATTTTCATTTAGGTTTTTATTTTAGTTTATTTTTTAGGTTTAGTTCATTTTTTAGTTGAGTTTTATTTTTATTTTATTTTTTATGTTTAGGTTTTATTTTTTACTTTTAGGTTTAGGTTTAGATTTTATTTTATTTTTTAGGTTTAGGTTTTAGGTTTTTATTTTAGGGTTATTTTTAGGTTTTTTTTTTAGTTTAGGTTTAATTTTATTTTTGGTTTATTTATTTATTTAGTTTAGGTTTATGTTTAGGTTTAGTTTATTTTAGGTTTAGGTTAAGGATTTATTTATTTTAATTTAAGTTTAGGTTTATTTTATTTTATTTATTTTATTTTAATTTTTGGTTTAATTTTTTTAATTTAGGGTTTAAGTTTTCTTTTTTATTTATTTTTGGTTAATTTTTAGGTTTATTTTTTAGGTTTAGGTTTTTATTTAGTTTTTATTTTATTTTTTTAGGCTTATTTTATTTTTATTTTAGGTTTCTTTTTTATTTTATTTAGGATTTAAATATTTTAGTTTAGTTTAGGTTTTTATTTATTTTATTTTATTTTAGTTTTTATATTTTATTTATAATTTCCTTTTAGGTTTAGCCTTATGTTTAGGTTTAGGTTTTAGTTTATGTTTTTATTTTATTTTATTTTATTATTTTAATTTAGTTTAGGTTTTTTTATTTATTTTATTTTTTGGTTTTATTTAGTTTAGGTTTAGGTTTTAGCCTTTTTAGTGTTTAGGGTTTAAAGTTTAGGGCTTAGGGTATAAGTTTTAGTTTTGGGTTTAGGGTTTGGGGTTTAGGTTTAGGATTTAGCGTTAATGTTTCTTTTCGATTTCATGAACAAGTAGCACCCAAGTTTTCTAAGCAATGGCGACATTGATAAAAATGAACCCCCATAGAGCTAATCAAAACTCTAGATAAGTAGAACCTTCTCTAAAGACACACTTTCATAACAGCGGTCGGATGTTTGTTCAATTTTTCTAGTTCCCATCAAAACTACCCCCGCCTCTCAAGTAGCGGGATCCATCATATCCTCGATCTCTTCCTCTGCCACCACCCGGTTGTAACCTTCGTTGCTCCTCCCGCCTCCATAACCACCATAGCTCTGACCAGCACCTTCATATCCACCAGCACTTCTAGATCCCCCACCACCACTATGATATAATCCTCACGCCTTCACCTCTCGTAGATCTAGACTGATCCTAGTTGATGGTGATGTTCCAATCGTGAAGGTTCTGCCATTCTTAGGGTTCATGGTTAGTTTATCATTTAATGTTTAGGGTTGTAAGTTTTAGGGTTTAGGGTTTAGGGTTTAGGGCTTAGGGTTTTGGGTTTATGGTTTAGGGTTTATGGTTTATGGTTTAGGGTTTTAGGGTTTATGGTTTAGGGTTTTAGAGTTTATGATTTAGGGTTTAGGGTTTTAGGGTTTATGGTTTATGGTTTATGGTTTAGGGTTTAGGGTTTAGGGTTTAGGGTTTAGGGTTTAGGGGTTTAGGGTTTAGGGTTTAGGGTTTAGGATTTAGGGTTTAGGTTTTTTTTTAAAAAATTTAAGTAAACAAGTTGTTTAGGTTTATTTAGTTTATTTTTTATTTATTTGAGTTTATATTATTTTATATTTTTATTTAGGTTTGCTTTTTATTTTATATATTTTAGTTATTTATTTTAGGTTTATTTATTTTAGTTTAGGTTTTCTAGTTTAGTTTATTTTTTTAGTTGAGTTTTATTTTTATTTTATTTTCTAGGTTTAGTTTTTATTTTTTTATTTTAGGTTTAGGTTTAGGTTTTTATTTTATTTTCTAGGTTTAGGTTTTAGGTTTTTATTTTAAGTTTATTTTTATGTTTTATTTTAGTTTTGGTTTAGGCTTATTTTAGTTTTATTTTATTTTATTTAGTTTAGGTTTAGGTTTAGGTTTAGTTCATTTTATGTTTAGGTTTAGGATTTATTTATTTTAGTTTAGTTAAATTTAATGTAGGTTTAGGTTTATTTTATTTTATTTATTTTATATTTATTTTAGGTTTAGGTTTTCTTTTTAGTTTAGGGTTTAGGTTTTCCTTTATTTTATTTTTGGTTTTATTTTAAGATTATTTTTTAGGTTTAGGTTTTTATTTAGTTTTTATTTTATTTTAGGTTTATTTTATTTTTATTTTAGGTTTAGTTTTTTACTTTATTTAGGACTTTTATTTTTTTAGTTTAGTTTAGGTTTTTATTTATTTTATTTTAGTTTAATTTTTATTTTTATTTTATTTTCTTTTTAGGTTTAAGTTTAGGTTTAGGTTTAGGTTTTAGTTAATGTTTTAATTTTATTTTATTTTTTTATTTTACTTTGGTTTAGGTTTTTTTATTTATTTTATTTTTTGTTTTTATTTAGTTTAGTTTTAGGTTTTTAGCTTTTAAAGGTTTAGGGTTTAGTGTTTAGGGTTTAGGGTTTAGGGTTTAGGTTTTAAGTTTAGGGTTTAAGTTTTAGTTTATGGTTTAGGGTTTTGGGTTTAGGGTTTAAAGTTTTTTTATTTTTAATAGATTACAAATTCGAATTCAACATTTCTTCTTTTTGATTTCGTGAACCAGGTATTATCCCATGTAATCTAAGACACAAGTGATGACATAGATACAAAATGAGCATCTATAGAGCAAATCAAAAACCCTAGATAACTGGAACCTTCTCTACTATAAAGACACAATTCCATGAGGAGTAGATCAGATTGGCCATTCTTCATTTTCTTCAGTTCCCATCAGAACCACCCCCGCCTCTCGAGTAGCGGGATCCACCATCATATCCTTGATCTCTCCCTCTGTCACCACCATGATTGTAACCTCTGTTGCACCTCGACCTCCATTACCACCTTGCTTGACCACCTCCTCCATATCCACCGGCACTTCCATCCCCACCACCACTTGTGATAGCCTCCACCATCGCCTCCACTTCGATCTAGATTGAGCCTGGTGTTAATGTTCTTATTGTTAAGGTTCTGCCCATTTTTAGGGTTTAGGGTTAGTTTAGGGTTTCAAGTTTAGGGTTAGTTTAGCTTTAGGGTTTAGGGTTAGTTTAAGGTTTAGTGTTTAGGGTTTAGGGTTGTAGGTTTTTTGTTTTAGGGTTTAGTGTTTAGGGTTTACGATTTATAGTTTGAGGGTTTAGGGTTTTAGGTTTTTAGGGTTTTGGGTTTAGGGTTTTGGGTTTAGGGTTTATGGTTTAGGATTTAGGGTTTAGGTTTATTTTTTATTTATTTGAGTTTATTTTAATTTTTATTTTTGTTTAGGTTTATTTTCTTATTTAGTTTAGTTTATTTATTTTAGGTTTATTTATTTTAATTTAGGTTTATTATTTTAGTTTATTTTTTAGGTTCAAGTTTAGGTTTAGGTTTACTTTTAGTTGAGTTTTATTTTTATTTTATTTTTTAAGTTTAGGTTTTACTTTTTATTTTTAAGTTTAGGATTAGGTTTTTATTTTATTTTTTTAGGTTTAGGTTTTAGGTTTTTATTTTTAATTTATTTTTAAGTTCTATTTTTTAGTTTACTTTATTTTATTTAGATAAGGTTTAGGTTTAGTTCATTTTAGATTTAAGATTAGGTTTTATTTATTTTAGTTTAGTTTATTTCAGTTTAGGTTTTGGTTTATTTTATTTTATTTTTTTTATTTTTATTTTAGGTTTATGCTTTTTTTAGGTTTGGGTTTAGGTTTTATTTTTTATTTATTTTTAGGTTTATTTTTTAGGTTTAAGTTTTTATTTAGTTTTTATTTTATTTTAGTTTAGGTTTATTTTATTTTTAATTTATGTTTAGTTTTTATTTTATTAATGTTTTTTATTCTTAGGCTTATTTTATTTTTTAGTTTAGTTTAGGTTTTTCTTTATTTTATTTTAGTTTATTTTTATTTTTTATTTTAATTTTTTTTAGGTTTAGGTTTTAGTTTATATTTTTATTTTATTTTATTTTATTTAGATTTAGATTTTTTATTTATTTTATTTTTAGGTTTTATTTAGTTTAGTTTTAGGTTTTAGGTTTTTAGGGTTTAGAGTTTACGGTATAGGGTTTAGGGTTTAGGGTTTTAGGGTTTAGGGTTTAGGGTTAGGGCTTAGGGTTTAGGGTTTAGTGTTTAGGGTTTAGTGTTTAAGTTTTAGGGCTTAGGGTTTTAAGTTTAGGGTTTAGGGTTTAGGGTTTTAGGTTTAGGGTTTAGGGTTTTAGGGTTTAGGGTTTAGGGTTTATGGCTTAGGGTTAAGGTTAGGGTTTAGGGTTTAGGGTTTAGAGTTTAGGTTTAGGGTTTAGTTTAGTTTAGGATTTAAGGTTTAGGGTTATAAGTTTAGGGTTAGTTTTAGGGTTTAGGGTTCAAGGTTTGGGTTTGGGATTTAGGGTTTAGGGTTTAGGGTTTAGGATTTTTTTTTAAAAAAAGAAAACTCGTAGGTTTAGGTTTATTTAGTTTATTTATTTTAGTTTATTTTATTTTTTATTCTTATTTAGGCTTATGTTTTATTTTTATTTATTTTGGTTTATTTATTTTTGTTTATTTTTTTAGGTTTAGGTTTATGTTTACTTTTTAGTTTATTTTTATTTTATTTTATTTTTTATTTTGGTTTTATTTTTTATTTTTATGGTTAGGTTTAGGTTTTTATTTTATTATATTTTTTGTTTAGGTTTTTGATTTTTATTTTAGGATTATTTTTAGGTTGTATTATTTAGTTTAGGTTTAGATTTACTTTTAGTTTATTTAAGTTTATTTAGGGTTTAGGTTTTATTTTTTTATTTCGATTTAGGTTTTTTTTTAGTTTAGGGTTTAGGTTTTATATTTTATTTATTTATTTGGTTTAGGTTTTAGAATAGGTTTTTATTTCCTTTTATTTTTTTATTTTATGTTGGTTCATGTTTATTTATTTATTTTATTTTCATGATTTATTTAGTTTAGGTTTAAGTTTTTAGCTTTTCAGGGTTTAGGGTTTAGCATTTAGGGTTAGTTAAGGGTCTAGGGTTTAGGGTTTAGGGTTTGGGGTTTTGTGTTTAGGGTTTAGGGAATAGATTTTAGGGTTTAGGGTTTGCGATTTATAGTTTTTCGCTATAGGGTTTAGGGTTTAGGGTTTTTGGTTTTTTTTAGAACAGAGAACAAATTAAGATTTAACATTTCTTCTTTTGGATTTCATCAACCAAGTAACACACCAAGTTTTCTAAGACACAGTGACATAGATAAAAAATGAGCATAGAGTGAATCAAAAACCTAGATAACTAGAACAACCTTTTAAAGACAGTTCCATAAGCGGTGGATCAATCTTGGCCACTCAGTAGCGGATCCACCATCAAATCCCGATCTACCTCGCCACCACCATATGTAACCTCCATGCTCTCACTACATAACCACTACTCAACCACCACATCAATATCCACCAGCACCTCCAGATTCCCCCACCACTACGATAGCCTCGCCTTCACTTCCATTTCCAAATCTAGACAAAGCCTGGTTGATAGTGTTATTCCTGCCATCAAGGTTATGCCCATTCTTAGGGTTTAGGTTTAGGTTAAGGTTTATTAGGGTTTAGATTTAATTTTTAATTTATTAAGTTACTTTAGTTTTATTTAGGGTTTGGGGTTTAGGTTTAGGTTAGGGTTTAGGGTTTAGGGTTTAGGGTGTTGGTTTGGGTTTTAGGCTTTATGCTTTTAGGGTTTAAGGTTTAGGATTAGGGTTTTTTTAAGGTTTAGGGTTTAGGGTTTTGGTTTAGGGTTTTTTTTTTTAAAATTAAGTATACCGGTAGGTTTAGGTTTATTTAGTTTACTTAGTTTATTTTTATTTATTTTAGTTTATTTTATTTTTTATTTTTATTTTCATTTAGTTTAGTTTAATTAGTTTAGGTATATTTATTTTTATTTAGGGTATTTATTTTAGTTTATTTTTTGGTTTAGGTTTAGGTTTAGGTATAATTTTTTAGGTTTAGGTTTTTATTTTACTTTTTTAGTTTAGGTTTTAGGCTTTTATTTTAAATTTATTTTTTACATTTTATATTTTAGTTTAGGTTTAGGTTTATTTTTAATTTATTTTATGTTATTTAGCTTAAGTTTAGGTTTAGGTTTAGTTTATTTCAGGTTTAGGTTTAAGCTTTTATTTATTTTAGTTTAGTTTATTTTAGTTTAGGTTTAGGTTTATTCTATTTTATTTATTTTATTTTTTTTAGTTTAGGGTTTAGGTTTTACTTTTTATTTATTTTAAGGCTTTATTTTTAGGTTTATTTTTTAGGTTTAGGCTTTAATTTAGTTTTTATTTTATTTTATTTTAAGTTTATTTTATTTTTCAGTTTAATTTAGGTTTTCTTTATTTTATTTTAGTTTATTTTTATATTTTATTTTATTTTATTTTATTTTAGGTTTAAGTTTTGGTTTTAGTTTAGGTTTTTATTTTATTTTATTTTATTTTTTAATTTTATTTAGGTTTAGGTTTTATTTAGTTTATGTTTAAGTTTTTAGGTTTTTAGGATTTAGGGTTTAGGGTTTAGGTTTTAGTTTAGGGTTTTAAGGTTTAGGGTTTAGGGTTTGGGTTTAGGGTTTAGGGTTTAAGGTTTAGTGTTTAGGCCTTAGGGTTTAGGTTTATTGTAGTTTTGGGTTTAGGGTTTAAGGTTTTTTAGGGTTTAGGGTTTAGGGATTAGGATTTAGGGTTGTATGTTTAAGATTTATGGTTTAGGGTTAATATTAGGGTTTAAAGTTTAGGGTTGTATGTTTAAGATTTAAGGTTTAGGGTTAATATTTAGTTTATGGTTTAGGGTTTAGGGTTTAAGGTTTAAAGTTTTTTTAAAAAAAAAAAACTTACGTAAACAGGTAGGTTTAGGTTTATTTAATTATTTAGTTTATTTATTATTTATTTTAGTTTATTTTTTTTGTTTAAGTTTATTTTTTATTTTTATTTAGTTTGGTTTATTTAATTTAGGTTTATTTATTTTAGTTTAATTTTTTTATTTTAGTTTATTTTTTATGTTTAGGCTTAGGTTTATGTTTATTTTTTAGTTTAGTTTTATTTTAATTTTATTTTTTAGGTTTATGTTTTATTTTCTATTTTGATGTTTAGGTTTAGGTTTTTATTTTATTTTTTTAGGTTTTGGTTTTAGGTTTTATTTTAGGTTTAATTTTAGGTTTAATTTTTTAGTTTAGTTTAGGGTTTATTTTTGGTTTATTTTATTTTATTTAGTTTTAGGTTTAGTTTATTTTAGGTTTTGGTTTTGGTTTTATTTATTTTAGTTTAGGTATAAGTTTATTATAGTTTATTTATTTTATTTTTATTTTAGAATTAGTTTTTATTTTTAGTTTAGGATTTGGATTTTCTTTTATATTTACTTTTGGGTTTAGGATTTTATTTAGTTTTAATTTTATTATATTTTAGGTTTATTTTATTTTTATTTTATGTTTATTTTTAATTTGTTTAGGTTTTTTTATTTTAGGTTTATTTTATTATATAGTTTAGTTTAGGTTTTATTTATTTTATATTAGTTTAGTTTTAATTTTTTGTTTCATTTTATTTTTTTTAGGGTTAGGTTTAGGTTTAGGTTTTATTTATTATTTTTTATTTTATTTTGGTTTTAGTTTATTTATTTATTTTATTTTAGGTTTAGGTTTTTTTAGATTTTTTAGGGTTTTGGGTTTAGGGTTTTTTTTTTTTGGAAACCCCATATAGGGGGAATTTTATTGCCACAAAAAGGTTACAAGGTCCTTAAAGGGATAAACTCCACAACTACTCAGACTCTGACTAGAGAGTAAATCCTATCTAAATACAACCAAAAGCAAAATAAAAGAGTAAGGAAAGCAAAAGATACAAATTGATTAACAAGATAAGCCAATGAAAGATTAGGGCAAAAGCTCTTCAGGATGAGAGAATGCATGACACTATTTAGTTTAGGTTTGGGTTTTTAGATTTTTAGGGTTTAGGGTTTAGGGTTGTTGATTTTAAGGTTTAGGGTTTACGGTTGTAGATTTTAGGGTTTAGGTTTAGGGTTTAGGGTTTAGGGTTTTAGGGTTTTAGGGTTTACGGTATAGGGTTTAGTATTTAGGGTTTAGTCTTTAGGGTTTAGGGTTTAGGGTTTTTTTTTATTTTTAATTTTTTTTAAATTAAGTAAACTAGCAGTTTTAGGTTTATTTAGTTTATTTTTTATTTTTTATTTTTTATTTTGTTTTAGGGTTTAGGGTTAGGGTTTCGAGTTTAGGGTTAGTTTCTGATTTAGGGTTAGGGTTTTTTATTATTTTTTTATTTTTTGATTTTATTTTTTTTAGTTATGGTTTAGGGTTTAGGATTTTTTAGGGTTTAGGGTTTAGAGTTTTGGGTTCTGATTAATTTTAGGGGGTTTAGGGTTTAGGATTTAGGATTTAGGGTTTATAGTTCAATGTTTAAGGTTTTTTAGTTTATTTAGTTTATTTTTTATTTATTTATTTTTATTTTATTATTTATTTTTAGGTTTAGGTTTAGGTTTATATTTTCTTTTTTTAGGTTTAGGTTTTAGGTTTTCATTTTAAGTTTATTTTTAGGTTTTATTTTTTAGTTTAGGTTTAGGTTAATTTGTAGTTTATTTTATTTTATTTAGTTTAGTGTTTAGGTTTAGTTTATTTTAGGTTTACGTTTAGGTTTTATTTATTTTTGTTTAGATTATTTTAGTTTAGTTTTGTTTTATTTATTTTATTTATTTATTTATAGTTTATTTTATTTTATTTTTATTTAAGTTTAAGTTTTAGTTTAGATTTTTAATTTTATTTTATTATTTTATTTTAGGTTTTTTAATTTTTTTATTTTAATTTATTTTATTTTTTTTAGTTTAAGTTTTATTTTTATATTTTATTTTATTTTTTTATTTTAGTTTATTATTTTTTAGTTAGTTTAGTTTTAGGTTTAAGTTTAGGGTTTTTTTTTTTTAGGGTTTATTTTATCTTAGGTTTAGGGTTAGTTAGGGTTTAGTTTAGTTTAGGTGTTATTTTTTAGGTTAGGGTTTAGGGTTAGTTTAGGGTTTAGTGTTTAGGGTTTTAGAGTTTAGTTTTATATTTCAGAGTTTAAGGTTAGGGTTAGGTTTAGGGTTTAGTTTAGGGTTTATGATTTAAGGTTTAGGGTTTAGGGTTTTAGTGTTAGGTTTAAGGTTAACAAGGTTAGAGTTTAGGTTAGTTTAGAGTTAGGGGTTTAGAAGTTAGGGTTTTAGCTTTAGGGTTTACAATTTTTAAGGTTTAGGGTTTTTATGGTTAGGGTTTAGGGTTTAGGGTTAGTTTAGGGTTTAAGATTTATGCTTTAAGGTTTAGGCTTTAGGGTTTAAGGTTTTTGGTGTTTAGGGTTTAGGGTTTAGGGTTTGTTTGGGGTTTAAGGTTTAGGGTTTAAGGTTTAGGGTTTAGGGTTTAGGTATAGGGTTTATGGTTAGTTAGGTTTAAACTTTAGGGTTTTAGGTTTAGGGTTTAGGTTTAGGGTTTATTTAGGTTTAGGAGTTTAGTTTAGTTTAGGGTTTAGGATTTAAGTTTTAAGTTGAGTTTTAGGGTTTAGGTTGTAAGTTTAGGTATAGGTTTAGGTTTAGGGTTTTTAAGTTTAGTTTAGTTTTAAATTTAGTATTTTAGGTTTTGAGTTTAGGTTGTAGGTTTAGTTTAGGGGTTTAAGGTTTAGTTTAGTTTACATTTTATGATTTAGAGTTTTAGAGTTTAGGGTTTAGGTTTAAGGTTTAGCATTAGGGTTTAAATTTAGGGTTTAAGTTTAGTGTTTACTTTAGGTTTAGTTTTAGGTTTAGTTTAAGTTTAGTTTTAGAGTTTTAGTCTTTAAGTTTAGATTAAGTTTAGGTTTAAGTTTAGGAGTTTAGGTTTAAACTTTAAACTTTAGAGTTAGGAGTTTGATTTACTTAGGTTTTGTTTAGGTTGAGTTTAGAACTTAGAGCTTAAGCTTAGGATTTAAGGTTATTTTAGGTTAGTTTAGGGTTTAGGTTAGTATTTAGATCTAAGGTTTAATTTAGAATTTAGGTTTAAACTTTAAGGTTTAAGTTTAGGTTTAGATTATAGTTTAGGTTTAGATTTAAGTTTTAGAGTTTAGGTTTAGTCTTTAGGGTTTAGGTTTTAGTTTAGAGTTTAGGTTAGTTTAAGTTTAGAGTTTAAGTTTAGGGTTTAGAACTGGGTTTAAGGTTTAGGTTTATAGTTTAATATTTAGAGTTAAGGTTAATAGTTTTAGTTATAGTTTTAGTTTAAGGTTTAGGGTTTAGTTTAGAATTTAGGTTTAGGAGTTTAGGAGTTTAGACTTGATTTATAGTTTAGGTTTAGTGTAAGTTTTAGGGTTTTAGGTTTAAAGTTAGGTTTAAGTTAGTTTAGGGTTTAGGGTTTAGGCTTTATGGTTTAGGATTTTCAGGGTTTAGAATTTAGGATTTAGGGTTACATTAGGGTTTATGGTTTACTATTCAGGGATTAGGGTTCAGAGTTTAGGTTTAGGGTTAGGGTTAGGGTTTAGGATTTAGGGTTTAGGTTAGTTTTATGGTAAGGGTTTAGGGTTTAGGGTTTAGGCTTTAGGGTTTAGGGTTTAGGGTTTAGGGTTTAGGGCTTAGGATTTAGTGTTTTAAATTAAGTAAACTAGTAAGTTTAGGTTTATTTAGTTTATTTTTATTTATTTTAGTTTATTTTATTTTTTATTTTTAATTTAGGTTTATTTTTTATTTTAGTTTATGTTTTCAGTGTAGGTTTACATTTATGTTTATTTTTTAGGTTAGTTTTAATTTAATTTTATTTTTTAGTTTTAGGTTTAGGTTTTTATTTTATTTTTTTAGGTTTAGATTTTAGCTTTCATTTTAGGTTTATTTTTTGGCTTTATTTCTTAGTATAGGTTTAGATTTATTTTTTGTTTATTTTATTTTATTTAGTTTAGGTTTAGGTTTTGTTTATTTTAGGTTTATGTTCCAATTTTATTTATTTTATTTTAGTTTATTTTTGTTTAATTTTATTTTATTTTGTTTATTTTTTATTTTAGGTTTAGGTTTTTTTTAGTTTAGGGATTTTTTTTATTTTAAGGTTTATTTTTTAGGTTTAGGTTTTTATTTACTTTTTTCTTATTTTATTTTAGGTTTATTTTATTTTTATTTTTTTTAGTTTTATTTTATTTAGGTTTTTTATTCTTAGATTTATTTTATTTTTTAGTTTAGTTTAGGTTTTTATTTATTTTATTTTAGTTTATTTCTACTAGCTTATTTTATTTTATTTTTAGGCTTAGGTTTAAATTTTAGTTTAGGTTTTAATTTTATTTTATTAATTTATTTTATCTAGGTTTAAGTTTTTTAATTTATTTTATTTTTAGGTTTTATTTAGTTTAGGTTTAAGTTTTTAGGTTTTTAGGGTTTAGAGTTTATGGTTTTAGGTATGAGGTTTAGGGTTTTAGGGTTTATGATTTTATGGTTTAGGGTTTAGGGTTAGGGTTTAAGGTTTAGGGTTTAAGGTTTTGTTTAGGGTTTAGGGTTTAGGGTTTAGTTTTAAGGTTTAGGTTTTAGGTTGTAGGTTTAAAGGTTTAAGTTTAGGTTAGTTTAGGATTTAGGTTTAGATAAAGGGTTTAAGGTTTAGAACTTTATGGTTTAAGTTTAAGTTAGTTAGGGTTTAGTGTTTAAGGTTTAAGTTGGGTTTAAATTTTAGAGTTAAGGTTATTAGGCTTTAGTTTAGGGGTTTATAGTTTGGGTTTTAGCTTAGGTTTAGGGTTTAGGTTAATAGTTTAGGAGTTAGTTAGGGTTAGATTTAAACTTTAGTTAGTTTTAGGTTTAACATTTAGGTTTAGGGTTAGGTTTAGTGGGTTTAGGTTTAAGTTTTAGGTTTAACATTTAAGGTTTAGGGTTAGAGGTTTAAATTAGGGTTTTGGTTTAGGTTAGTTTATAGTTTAAAACTTTAGGGTTTAGGTTTTATGGTTTAGGGTTTAGGGTTTAGGGTTAGTTTAGGGTTTAAGGTTTAGGTTTTAAAGTTTAGGGGTTAGGTTTTTTTATAGTTAGGTTAGGGTTTAAGTTTAGGGTTTAAGGTTTATTTTATTTAGTTTAGGGTTTAAGTTTTAGGTTTTAGGTTTTAGGTTTAGGTTATTTTAGGTTAGTTTAGGTTTTAGTTTTAGGGTTTAGGTTTTAGGTTTAGTTTAGTTTATTTTAGGTTTTTATGTTAGTTTAGGGTTTAGGTTTAGTTTAGTTTATTTAGTTTTTTATTTTATTTATTTTTTTGATTTTATTTATTTTATTAGGTTTTAGGTTTTAGGTTTTTTTTTAGGGTTTAGGGTTTAGTTTAGGGTTTAGGATTTGGGGTTTATGGTTTATGATTAATGTTGAGGGTTTTTTTAAAAAAAAATAAGTATAGGTTTAGGTTTATTTAGTTTTTGTTTATTTTTATTTATTTTACTTTATTTATTATTTATTTTTTATGTTTAGGTTTAGGTTTTATTTTATTTTTTTTAGGTTTAGGTTTTAGGTTTTTATTTTAGGTTTATTTTAGGTTTTATTTTTTAGTTTAGGTTTAGGTTTATTTTTAGTTTAGTTTATTTTATTTAGTTTAGGGTTTAGATTTAGTTTATTTTAGGTTTAGTTTAGGTTTTATTTATTTTAGTTTAGTTTTATTTTATATTGTTTACTTTTTTTATTTTAGGTTTAGGTTTTTTTTTGTTTAGGGTTTTTTTTTATTTTAAGGTTTAATTTTTTTTAGGGTTAGGTTTTATTTATTTAATTTTATTTTATTTTAGGTTTATTTTATTTTTATTTTATATTTAGTTTTATTTTATTTTATTATTTTATCACATTTTAATTTTATTTTATTTTAGGTTTATTTATTTTATTTTATTTATTTTTTATTTTATTTATTTATTTTTTTTTAGTTTAGGTTTAGGTTTATTTTTAGTTTAGTTTAATTTTATTTAGTTTAGGGTTTAGATTTAGTTTATTTTTAGGTTTTATTTATTAGTTTAGTTTTATTTTATATTGTTTACTTTTTTTATTTTAGGTTTAGGTTTTTTTTGTTTAGGGTTTTATTTTAGGTTTAATTTTTTTGGGTTAGGTTTATTTCATTTTAATTTTATTTTATTTTAAGTTTATTTTATTTTTTTATTTAATTTATTTTATTTTAGGTTTTTATTTTAATTTATTTAGTTTAGGTTTATTTATTTTATTTTAGTTTATACTTTATTTTATTTTATTTTAGGTTTAGGTTTAGGGTTTTAGTTTAAGTTTAATTTATTTTATTATTTTATATTTAGGTTTAGTTTAAGTTTAGTTAGGTTTATTATTAAGTTTAGATTTAGGTTTTAGGTTTTAGAGGTTTAGGGTTTTAGGTTTTTTTAGGTTTAGGGTTTTAGTATTTAGTTTAGGTTTAGGGTTTAGGGTTTAGGTTTAAGTTTAGGTTTATGTTTAGGTTTAGGGTTTAAGTTTAAGTTTAGGGTTTAAGGTTTAGTTAGGTTTAGGGTTAGGTTTAGGTTTAGGGTTTAAGTTTTAGGGTTTAAGTTTAAGTTTAAAATATTTAGGGTTTAAGGTTAGTTTAGTTTAGGTTAGGTTTAAGTTTAAATTTAGGTTTGAGTTTAGGTTAGTTTAGTTTAGAGTTTAGTTTTAGTTTAGGGTTATAGTTTAGGTTAGTTTAAAGTTTAGTTTTAGGTTTAGGTTTAGGTTTAGGGTTAGTTTAGTTTAGTTTTAAATTTAGGAGTTTAGTTTAATTTAGAGTTTAGGTTTAGGTTAGTTTAGGTTTAGGTTAGGGTTTAGGGTTTAGGGTTTAGTTATTTAGTTGTTTAGTTTTAGGGTTTATTTTAGGGTTAGGTTTAGGTTTAGGGTTTAGGTTTAGGGTTTAGGGTTTAGGGTTTAGGTTTAGTTAGTTTAGGTTTAGGGTTTAGGGTTTAGTTTAGTTTAGGGTTTTTAGGGTTTAAGTTTTATTAGTTTATTGTTAGGTTTTTTTATTTATTTTATTATTTATTTTATTATTTTTAGGTTTAGGTTTAGGTTTATTATTTTTAGTTTTATTTTATAGGGTTTAGGTTTAGGTTTATTTTTTAGTTATAGGTTTAGGTTTATTTAGTTTATTTTATTTATTTTACTTTATTTTATTATTTATTTTAGGTTTAGTTTAGGTTTATATTTTTTTTTTTAGGTTTAGGTTTTAGTTTATTTTAAGTTTATATTTAGGTTTTATTTTTTTAGTTTAGGTTTAGGTTAATTTTTTATTTTATTTATTTAGTTTAGGTTTAGGTTTAGTTTATTTTAGGTTTTTAGGTTTTATTTATTTTAGTTTAGTTTATTTTAGTTTAGTTTTATTTTATTTTATTTATTTTTTTTATTTTAGGTTTATTTTTTTTATTTTAGATTTATCTTTAGTTTAGGTTTTTTTATTTTATTTTGTTTTATTTTAGGTTTATTTTATTTTTATTTTAAGTTTAGTTTTTATTTTATTTAGGTTTTTTATTCATAGATTTAATTTACTTTTTAATTTAGTTTAGGTTTTTTTATTTATTTATTTTAGTTTATTTTATAGTTTATTTTTTTTTAGTTTAGGTTTAGGTTTTGGTTTAAGTTTATATTTAGGTTTTATTTTTTAGTTTAGGTTTAGGTTAATTTTAGTTTATTTTATTTATTTAGTTTAAGTTTAGGTTTAGTTTATTTTAGGTTTTTAGGTTTTATTTATTTTAGGTTAGTTTATTTTAGTTTAATTTAATTTTATTTTGTTTATTTTTTTTTATTTTAGGTTTAGGGTTTTTTTTATTTTTGGGTTTATCTTTAAGTTTAGGTTTTATTTAATTTTATTTGTTTTATTTTAGGTTTATTTTATTTATTTAAGTTTAGTTTTTATTTTATTTGGGTTTTTTATTTAGATTTAATTTACTTTTTAATTTAGTTTATTTTTTATTTATTTTATTTATTTATTTTAAATTTATTTATTTTATTTTTAGCATAGGTTTAAGTTTTAGTTTAGATTTTAATTTATTTTATTATTTTATTTTATAGTTTAGGTTTTATTTAGTTTATGTTTTTTAGGTTTTAGAGTTTAAGGTTAGTTTTGGGTATAAGGTTTGGGTTTTTGGGTTTATGGTGTAAGGGTTTAGGGTTTAGTGTTTAGGATTTAGGGTTTAGGGTTTTAGAGTTTAGGGTTTAGGGTTATCTTAGGGTTTAGGGTTAGTTTAGGGTTTAGGGTTTAGGCTTTAGGGTTAAAAGCTTTTAGGTTTAAGGGTTTAGGGTTAGTTTAAGGTTTAGTGTTTAGGGTTTTAGAGTTTAGGATTTAGGGTTTAGGGTTTCAGGCTATGGTTATGTTTAGGGTTTAAGATTTAAGGTTTAAGGTTTAGGGTTTAAGGTTTATAGTTTTAGTTTTAGGTTTAGGTTTAGGTTAGGTATAGGTTAGTTTAAGGTTAGTTTAGGGTTTATTTTAGTTTAGAGTTTATTTTAGTTAGTTTTATTTAGGTTTATAGTTTATTAGTTAGTTTATTTTAGTGTTTAAGGTTTAGGTAGTTTAGGTTTAGTTTAGGGTTTAGGGTTTTAGGTTTAGGGTTTAGGTTTAGGGTTTTTAGTTTAGTTTAGAGTTTAGGTTTAGTTTTAGTTTTAAGTATAGGGTTATAGTTAGGTTAGGTTTAACTTTAGTTTAGGTTTTTAGTTTAGGTTTATATTTTTATTTTAGTTTAGGGTTTTATTTAGGTTTAGTATTTTAGGTTTAGGTTTAGTTTAGGTAGATTTAGGTTTAGGTTTATTTAGTTTTTGGTTTAGGGTTTAAGTTTAGTGTTTTAGGGTTTAGGTTTGGGTTTTTTAGGGTTATTTAGGTTTAGGTTAGGGTTTTATTTTATTTTTATTTTTTTAATTATAATTTTTTTTTATTTAGGTTTAGTTTTTTAGGGTTTAGGATTTTTTAGGTTTAGGGATTAGGTTTAGTGTTTATTTTTTTTAAAATTTAGTTTTGGTTTAGTTTATTTAGTTTTTTGGTTTATTTTTTATTTATTTTATTTTATTTTATTTTTTATTATTTAGTTTAGTTTATTTTATTTTAGGTTTATTTATTTTACTTTAGTTTTTTATTTTATTTATTTTTTTAGGTTTAGGTTTAGGTTATTTTATTTTTTAGTTTAGTTTATTTTTTTATTTTATTTTTAGGTTTAGGTTTATTTTTTATTTTTAGGTTTATATTTTATTTTTTTTTTAGGTTTAGGTTTTGTTTTATTTTGGTTTATTTTTAGATTTTATTTTTTAGTTTAGGTTTGGTTTATTTTTAGTTTAGTTTATTTTATTTAGTTTAGGTTTGTTTAGGTT
Source organism: Cymbidium sinense (assembly GCA_021442155.1). Taxonomy (NCBI): domain Eukaryota; kingdom Viridiplantae; phylum Streptophyta; class Magnoliopsida; order Asparagales; family Orchidaceae; genus Cymbidium; species Cymbidium sinense. The sequence continues at coordinate 105,010,832 of CM038214.1, read as the reverse complement.
TAGTTTATTTTAGGTTTAGGTTTAAGTTTTATTTAATTTAGTTTAGTTTATTTTATTGTATGATTAGGTTTATTTTATTTATATTAATGGTTTAGGTTTTTTTTGTTTAGGGTTTAGGTTTTTTTTTAGTTTAGGGTTTAGGGTTTTTGGTTTTTTTTAACAGAGAACAAATTCAGATTCAAAATTTCTTATTTTCGATTTTATCAACCAATTAACACACCAAGTTTTCTAAGACATAAGTGGTACATAGATCAAAATGAGCAAAACAAAATCCATATTTAGAGGTCTTATAATAACATAGTTCCATTTAGCAGTCGTTGGTTCTTTAGTTTCTTGGTTCCCATGAACCACCTTGGTCTCTAGGATTAACCATCATATCCGATATCTCCCTCCACCACCACGATTTTAACCTCCTCGCTCCTCCCACCATATATTTTACCACCTCCATATCTACTCGGATCCCCCATAACCATTGCGATAATGGCCACCTCCGCCTTCACCTCCACCTCTAGATCTAGACTGAGCCTAGTTGACGGTGATGTTCTTGCCATCAAGGTTCTGCTAATTCTTAGGATTTTGGTTTATGTTTAGGTTTATTAGGTTTTAGTGTTTATATTTAATTTTTAATTTATTTAGTTACTTTAAGCTAAGGTTTAGGGTTTGGGGTTTAGGGTTTAGGGTTTAGGTTTTTAGGCTTTAGGGTTTAGGGTTTAGGGTTTTAGGGATTATGCTTTTAGTTTTCAGGGTTTAGGGTTTAGGGTTTAGGGTTGTAGGTTTACAGTTGTAGGTTAAGGGTTATAAGTTTAATGTTTAGGGTTTAGGGTTTATGGTTTAGGATTTAGAATTTAAGTTTTTTTTAAATTAAGTAAATCGGTAGGTTTTGGTTTATTTAGTATATTTAGTTTACTTTTTATTTATTTAGTTTACTTTATCTTTTATTTTATTTAAGTTTATTGTTTAGTTTTATTTAGTTTATTTTGTTTACTTTAGGTTTATTTATTTTAGTTTAAGTTTTGTATTTTAGTTTATTTTTTTAGGTTTAGGTTTATTTTTTAGTTGAGTTTTAATTTTATTTTAGTTTTTAGGTTTAGGTTTTATTTTTTATTTTTAGGTTTAAGTTTAGGTTTTTATTTTATTTTTTTAGCTTTAAGTTTTAGGTTTTTATTTTAGTTTTATTTTTACATTTTATTTTTTAGTTTATGTTTAGGTTTAATTTTAGTTTTATTTTATTTTATTTAGTTTAGGTTTAGTTAATTTTAGGTTTAGGTTTATGTTTTATGTTTTTTAGTTTCATTTATTTTAGTTTAGGTTTAGGTTTATTTTATTTGTATTTTAGGTTTAAGTTTTTTTCTTAGTTTAAGGTTTAGGTTATATTATTTTTATTTTTAGGTTTTATTTTTATGTTTTTTTAAGGTTTTGGTTTATATTTAGTTTTTATTTATTTTATTTTAGGTTTATTTTATTTTTTATTTTACATTTAGTTTTTATTTTATTTAGGTTTTTTTATTAGGATTATTTTATCTTTAGTTTAATTTAAGATTTTATTTATTTTATTTTCATTTTTTCTATTTTATTTTATTTTATTTTGAGGTTTAGGTTTAGGTTTTATTTTATATTTATTTGTATATTTTATTTAGTTTTATATTTATTTATTTTATTTTAAGGTTTTATTTAGTTTAGGCTTAGGTTTTTAGATTTTTAGAGTTTAGGGTTTAGGGTTTAGGGGTTTAAGGTTTAGGTTTAGGGTTTATTTAGGTTTAGGGTTTTAAGGTTTAGGTTTAGGGTTTAGGGTTTAGTTTAGGTTTGGGGTTTGATTTTAGGTTTAGGGTTTTAAGGTTTAGGGTTTAGGGTTTAATTTAGGGTTTAGTGTTTTTTAGGGTTTAGGTTTTATTTTAGGTTTTATTTAGGTTTTAGGTTTTATGTTTAGGGTTAAGGTTTAGGTTATTTAGAGTTTAGGGTTTAAGGTTTTAGGGTTTAGGGTTTAAGTTTAGACTTTAGGTTAGGGTTGTTTAAGTTTAGGAGTTTAGGGTTTAGGGTTTGGTTTAGAAACTTAGGTTTAGATTTATTTATAGTTTAGGTTTTAGTTTTATTTTAGGGTTTAGGTTTTATTTAGTAATGTCTAGGGTTTAGATTTAGATTTAGGGTTTAAACTTTAGTTTAGGGTTTAGGTTTAGGTTTATGGTTTTTAGGGTTTAGGTAAGTTTAGTTATGGTTTAATGTTTAGAGGGTTGTTGGTTTAGGGTTGTAGTTTTAGGGTAGGGTTTAATTAGTTTTAGATTTAGGTTTAGGGTTTAGATTTAGGGTTTAGGGTTTAAGTTTTTTTTTAGAATTAAGTAAATCGAAGGTTTAGGTTTATTTTGTTTATTCTTTATTTATTTTAGTTTATTTTATTTTATTTTCATTTAGATTTATTTTTTTTATTTTTATTTTTATTTTGTTTAGATTATCTATTTTAGGTTTATTTAGTTTAGTTTTTTTATTCTAGTTTATTTTAAGTTGGTTTAGGTTTATGCTTATTTTAGTTTAGTTTAAATTTTATTTTATTTTTTAAGTTTAAGTTTTATTTTAATTTTTAGGTTTAGGTTTAGGTTTTTATTTTATTTTTTTAGGTTTAGGTTTTAGGTTTTTATTTTAGGTTTATTTTTAGGTTTTATTTTTTTAGTTTAAGTTTAGGTTTATTTTTAGTTTAGTTTATTTTATTTAGTTTAGGGTTTCAATTTAGTTTATTTTAGGGTTTATGGTTTAGGGTTTAAGGTTTAGGGTTTAGGGTTTTATGTTTTAGGGTTTTAGGGTTTAGGGTTAGGGTTTATGATTTAGCATTTAGTGTTTAGGGTTTAGGGTTTAGGATTTAGGGCTGTAGGTTTAGGGTTTAGGGTTTAGGGTCAGTTTTAGGGTCTAGGGTTTAGGGGTTAGGGTTTAGGGTTTAGGGTTTAGAGTTTTTTTAAAAAAAATTAAGTAAACTAGTCGATTTATGTTTAGTTAGTTTATTTAGTTTATTTTTTATTTATTGTAATTTATTTTATTTTTTATTTTTATTTATGTTTAATTTTTTTATTTTGTTTAGTATATTTATTTTAGGTTAATTTATTTTAGTTTAGGTTTTTTATTGTAGTCTATTATTTAGGTTTAGGTTTATGTTTATTTTTTAGATTAGTTTTATTTTTATTTTATTCTTTAAGTTTAGCTTTTAGGTTTTTATTTTAAAGTTTAAGTTTAGGTTTTATTTTATTTTTTAAGTTTAGCTTTTAGGTTTTATTTTAGGTTTATTTTAGGGTTTAATATTTAGTTTAGGTTTATTTTTATTTTATTTTATTTTATTTAGTTTAGGGTTTAGGTTTAGTTTTTTTTAGGTTTAGGTTTAGGTTTTATTTATTTTCATTTAGTTTATTTTATTTTAGGTTTAGGTTTATTTTATTTTGTTTATTTTAGGTTTAGGTTTATTTTTTATTTTAGTTTAGGGTTTAGGTTCTTTTATTTATTTTAAGTTTATTTTTAGGTTGAGGTTTTATTTAGTTTTTATTTTATTTTAGGTTTATTTTATTTTTATTTTCATTTGGGTTTTATTTTATTTTAGTTTTATTTTTAGGCTTATTTTATCTTTTAGCTTAGTTTACATTTTTATTAATTTTATTTTAGTTTAGTTTTTATTTTTAGGTTTAAGTTTAGGTTTTAGTTTAGGTTTTTTTTTATTTTATTTTATTTAGGTTTAGGTTTTCTTTATTTATTTAATTTTTTTGGTTTTAATTAGTTTAGGTTTAGGTTTTAAGGTTTTTATGGTTTTTTTTTTTAGGGAAACCCCATGTAGGGGGTATTTTATTGCCACAAAAAGAGGGTTACAAGGTCCTTAAAGGGGATAAAATCGGAACTATGCTCAAGAGCTACAATCGACTAAGGAGTAAATCCCCATCTAAGTACATCAAAAGCAAAAGAAGGCATTAAAAGCAATCAAAAGATACAAATTGATTAACATAATAAGCCAATGGAAGATTAGAATGCTCTGAGGATGTGAGAATGCATGATACTATGGAGCAAACCAGAGGACAAGAGAAGAACCTGCAAAAATGTAAACATAAAGCGATTAGAGCAGTTAAGGTAATACAGACAAAAAGATAAATGAAAGTAGCATAATCTAAGAATGATAGTAAAGAGTTGTGATAGAGAAGGCTCAGGCTCAGGCTCAGTCACACCAAGATGGGGTAGATGCAAATATGAGCATCAAACTTATTGAAGGGTTACATCACAAGAGCTACTACCAAACCAAAGAGTGAAATCATCACAGCCATCATAGCCAACAAACTTGTGAGAAGATAGCAGCCAAATGTTGAAAGTCTTATGGGCTTTATTACCTGCAAACCTAAACAAAACCATATATAATATAGAGGAAATTGCAAAGGGAAGAAGGATAAGGGTCCCATGCAAGAAGTATCATCAATATAGTCACCGACATGAGAATACTTATACATATGAGAATGAGCCATCTTTGCGAGAACCTCATGAAAAGTCATATCAAGAAGAGAAATAGGCGACATATAAACCCTCCACAAAAGAAACATGAGGAGGCGACTGTTGAAATCTTGCTAAGCAAGTCAATGAGCCTATAAATAACATCATCCCAAACATATGATATATATATGAATCTTTCAGACCAGGAGGACATGCTAGAAGTAAAGGCCAGAAAATGAACACAATCATAATAATGAATACAAATGTGAACAACCACCTTATTAATATCCATATTAGTAGTTGGCAAAAAGCAATTGTATAGGAAGGCCGCATAACCCAACACGAAATGGCGCAACCTACCAAAAAAGCACCAAATAAAGATAGTGAGCTCTGACTCTATAGCGATTGAGGACCAAAAAATGGATAATCAGATCAACAAACAACAAGGCGACAAGGCAGACATTTGTCCAGTACCACCCATTCAATGCATACCAAGAAGATAGCTGCACAAACCTAACCGAACCCAGACGGGAATAGAGACAACAATAGATAATGTAGATCACAATTATCAGGAGATGAACAGCAGCCCAAACATAAATAGCAAGGGCAATCAGAAAGCCAACCCCACCAAAATAGTTAATGCAATAATGGAACCCACCAGAAGATAAATCAAAAGGGGATTCAAATGAGGGTCAACATTAGAATCCAAAAAAAAATAAGATAGCAGATAGCTAAGATAAAAAATAGCCAAGACATCAATAACCAAGATAGCAAGGGACAATAAGTTGGACATAAAACCTCTCAATCAGAGTAGACATTGCAGTAGTTAGTATCCAAATAGATAGAGCATAAAAAAGGGTTTTGGAAGGCAACCCACACCAATCACCAAAAATAATCGACAATAATGTCGAGCTTGCGAACATAGGAGTGAAGTCCTACAACCAACAAAGATGGGGCCAACATAGGAATCGAAAAAACCAAGACGAAATATCCAAGACAACAAACAACTAAGATAACAAAACTGGCAGCCATAAAACCCATCCAGAATAAACAATGCAATAGATACAAGTTTAAGAAGAGGATGGAAAAAAAAAGCATAGTAAAGTAGACCAATGAATTGATGATATGCATATAATAAATCAATAAGGGGTTCAAGCAAAAGCCACCAAACAATCAATAACTTCAATAGAGGCATTTAAACCAAAACCCCGAGAGATAGCAACAGTATTAATCCAGTTAAAACAACCAAGATAGTTAATACCAACAAGGCGGCCAAGTGTCCACCCAATCAGAGTAAACAAAGCATATGTAAAGATCCAAATAATCAGATGGATAATTACAGGGATTGCATAATTTTAACAGAACCAAGTGGGATAAAATAGCAGCAGGAGAAATCAGCAATTGCCCAATTATTAACAGCAAAAATAGTCAGAAAAACAAAAGGGAGGAAACAAATAATAACCACAAAGGCAACCTGCTGGACAAAGGACCCTAAAATCCAAAAGCCAATAGAGGTAGCAATAAAACAAAAATTACACCCACCACATAAAACTCCAATAAAAAGCAGAAGTAAAATAGAAAGGGTTCAAAGGATAATCAGAAAAAGCGTTCGGATAAAGGCGATCAGTTAGCAGTTAAACCCACAACCACAGTAAAGGAAAACTGAGAAGCCAATAAGGAAGTCCAAAACTGCAAGGAAATAATAAAATTGAATAGGAAATTGCAAAATCTCTCTTGGAAGATAGGGAAAATGAGGTTGTCAAAGACAATCAGCAAGAAAACACCAAAAGCACCTGTGAACGGATAAACAACCCGGCACTTTTGGATATAAGACTCAATTATTTGGACCATCCAACAAACAAGAAAGAAAATAATAGCAAGTTGGCCATAAAACCAACCATTCAAATTATACAATGCATAAGTTAAATCCCAGATAGTTAAGGAAGTGGTCTAGCCAAGACTAGCTGAACCAGGAAGTAAAAAATAGCAGCAGGTGAAAACAACATCATCCCAGATGTTAATAGCACAAACATTCAGAGAAATGAGAGGTAAGAAATAGCCAAGTAGAAAAATAAAAGCCATCATGCAGTCCACAACCTCAAGAGAGGCCAACTGAACAAAATAAAATAAACCCCCAGAAGCAACATGAAGAGCAATAGGACAGTAATTACTAACAGGCTGGATCTGCACAATTTTGACAAAGCCAAAAGTTAAAAAAAAGATAAAATGATCAAACGATGAGAATCAAAGACATTCAAAAGAAGGGCAACAAATAGTATGAAACCTGAGGTTGCTTTGGGACGGTGAATCCAAATCCAGCGGCCATAGGATTAAAACAACACTTGTGCAACCATAGGATAAGCCAATAAAAGCGGTGGGGCAACAGAGCCACAATAGGGGTTCAAGGGTCTCATGAAATCCTTTAGGACAAGGAGAAGCTAGCAGAACTATCATCCTCGGAGAAATCATCTTGAAAGGAGGTCATTAAACAATTCCAAACTGCAAAGAACCATTAATAATAACAAGTATTGCATTCTTTCCTTAAGTATGTCAGCAGGGTTAGTAATGACATACATCAAATACATTAAACCAAATCCAAGTGCGGCTGGACAAAAGGCCCAAAGTCCAACATAGCAATTAAACCTTCAACATAGATGTTGCATCCAACATAAGATAAACCATTAAAGAAAAGAACACAAAGAATCGGACCAGTAGCACATCATGAATATTGGAATTCAAGAAATAATTCCAAATCTGCAGAGAAAAAGTTATATCCAGGATATTGCAAGATCTCTCCTTACAGGTTGTGAAGATAAGGTTATGGAGCATAGGAGAGGTAGAAACAGCAAGACCCCAAACAAGGTTGGGATAATTAAACCAACAATAGATGCCACTTAGCTCAGCAAAGGACAAGCAAGGAGTAATTTGATGATGCATTCCAAAGGAGCTACAACACATTAATAGTAAAAATAATAGAAAAGCAGCTCCCAATTAAAGCTAGGACAATTATACCAACAACACATGCCATAGAGATCGACAAGTAAACAACAAGGGATATCGGGTTGATGCATCGAAAAGACCAAAAATAAGATAAATAGAAAATGATCATGCAATAAAGAGGTATTGAAGCGGTGAATCAATAGGTTAGATTAATTTCAAAGAGATAAGCCCCATTTGTCCAGATTAACCAAGCCATAAATGTTTAGGAAGGGTTAGTTGATCAAAGAATATCAATCCAGCACCTAGATTGGCGGATAATCATGCATTACCCTGCATACATGAGTGATTTTAAAATAGAGTTGGGCAAGGATAGCTTTAGTTTGCTTAAGAAGGTAGAACAATTCTGAATTGCCCATATTCGTGGAAGTAAAAAGATCAATCAGCAGAAGGGCATCCACCTCAATCCAAATATTGAGCCAACCTTTTTGAATACAAATTTCAAGAGCTTTGTACACTGCCATGAGCTCAACAAAGGGAACAGAATAAGGATTAAGGGGGTATGCAAAAGCACATAGGACTTTTCCATTAAGATTTTTGAAAATGCCACCATTTGCTTTAGGAGAGAGCCATCAATGTTAACTTTAATAGTGTTGGGATGAGGTTTTACCCAATAAACAATCTTGTCATCTTCTGAGATGGGTTGATCACAAGTTAAAACCTGTTTATTGGTAAACCCTTTGAATTATTTGTATTTAATTAATTTGGCATTAAACAAGTCACATATTTTTTTTTAGTTCTAGTAATTATCCTCATGTGGTTCATATGGATCCCACGATGTTTTGCATCATTTTGGTCCATCCATATGAACCAAATAAGAGTGATAGCAATTATGACTTTAATGTGACCTTTAGTAGTGTTGTCAAAATAAACTTCAAGGAGTTGGTATAAATTTAAGGAGCCATTGAAAATGATAATGTTAAAGAGGTCATCATACCAAATCCAAAGCTTAGAAGCAATGACCCCGTTAACAAAAATGTGGTTCACATTCTCAATGTGGAAACAACATTGGCATTTTGAAGGTAATTGAAAACCTTTACCCCACAATAAGGAGTCAATAGGGATGAAGCTTTTCAAAATATGCTATGTAAGAATAGAATAAGAAGTAGGGATATTGTTATTCCAAAGTTTGAAAAACATAGGAAAAATCATGAGCTTCTTTAATGTGAATCAAACATTTTAAAGTTAAAATCACCATTATGTGAAAGCTTAAAAGGATCGATCTTGATTGGTAGGAATAATAGGAATAGTAGTAAGCTTATTTAAAAGAGGGAGGAATATAATCGGTAAACTTACTATTGTTCCACATATTATTACAGAAGGAGTTCACTTTAATAGCAGTAGTGGAATGAGTAGAAAGTAATTCATCAATGGACCCACCTCCAGTCCAGTTATCTTCGAAAAGAAAGAGGATCCAGAGTTAATCCCCCAGGAAATTAAAGATTTGACATCCCATTTAACGGAACAAAGTCTTTTCCAAATCGGAGAATATCCCGCTTTATAGGGGCAGATGAGAGGGTGCTTACCCTAGCAGTATTTAGCAGTCATGAAATTAGCCCATAGACTATTGTTTTTCCTAAAATTCTATCAAAGTTTATAAAAAAAAGCAGTGATAGTTTCCTTGATTGGTTTACATCCAAGACCACCTTCAGCAAAAGTGCCATAGGTTTTATACCAAGAGGTCCAATGTATTTTTTTATAGGAATTGTTAGATCCCCAGAAAAATTTGTTAATGAGCCGCTCAATTCTGTTAATGGTAGAGTTGGTCGACACAATGGTTTGAATGAGATACAAAGGCATGGAGTTAAGGGTGCTCTTAATCAAAGTGACCCTACCACCAAACGAAAGTAAATGAAATTCGCAAACAAAAATTTTATTAGAGATTTTTTGGATTAGCTCATCAAAAAGGTGAGATCTTTTCTGACCTTTAAAAAGCAGAGCACCAAGATAATTAATAGGAAGTTATTGTTGTTGAAAATTAGTAATTCTCAAGATTTGGTTGGTCCTATTGCTCGGGATTTTAGAAGAAGGAATGAAACAACTTTTGCCTTCATTGAGAAAAAGATCACTTTCGTTGCCAAATTTATTTAAAAGATTCTTAATAGTTTTAATGTGAGGAATTGAGGCATTGCAAAAGATTATAAAGTCATCAACAAAACTAAGATGAGAGACAGGAAGACCACCTTGAGTTATAAAACATCCAGGATTATTGTAAAAGATCATTGGACTCCTAGATAGATATTCAACATAATAATAAAAGAGGGATAGAGGATCCCTTGTCTCAAACCATGCTTGAAGGGGAAAAACCTAGGGATTCACCATTCATGATATGAAAACCAAACATTTGTAATGCAATTTTTGATGAGATCGATAAAATAATCAAAAACCCAAGAAAATGAAGAATTTGAAGAGGAAATCCCAAGAGGTTTTGAAAGCTTTAGTGATGTCCAATTTAAAAGGATGTTACCACCTCGATAGGAGCGTCAATATCATGAATCAACTCTTGTGCAAGAAGTATGTTATCAGATATAGCTCTACCTTTAATGAAGCTAGTTTGGTTAGGTGAAATAATTAGGCAGCAGAGGACTAATTCTATTAGCAATCAATTTAGCAATGAGTTTTTGAAAGAAGGTGCAAAGGCTGATAGGTCTAAAATCTTCCCAAGTATCAGGATTATTATTTTTGGGAATGAGAACAATGGAAGTGCTAGAAAAGTATCTAGGTAAAGAGTTGCCATCAAAGAAATCAACAACGACATCAACAAGGTGGACTTAATAATAGGCAACAATGCTGAAAAATGAATGAGTGTAGCTCGGGGCTAGCAATGTCGGTGTTCATGCTATTGAGTACTACTAATCTCAATTTTGTAGGGCATAAGTGAGTAAATGGTTTTCATCATTAGTAATCATAGAGATCTGGGTGTTGGAGAGGTTCTAAGTTAGGGTTATTATTTAATAAATTTTGAAAATGTTGAATGATAGAATCTTTAATTCATTATTATCAGTGATCTAGCTACCGTTAATATTTTTGATTTTTTTGAATAGAGTTTAAGGCTTTCCTTTTTTTGAAAAGAGCATGGAAATACCTTGTATTTCTGTCACCATCAATAATATATTTGCTAGCAGCCTTTTTCTTCAAGTAGGTTTCCTCCATATTCTGAAAATTAATCAAGTTATCTTTAGCAGTGTTCAACTCATCAAGCTTACTAGGGTCAGTTAACACAGCATCTTCAAGGGAGCAAACTAATTGTTCCATATTTTTTAGATTGGCAAAAGATTTTTAAAATGGTGCTTGTTCCACCAATTTAGGTTTTTGTTTTAGTCTTTTAAGCTTAAGCCAAAGGCGAATCATGCCTTTAATGGAATTGTTGGGTGAATAGGGGCCATCAATTAGTGGAAACAACATTAAAGAAATCACTATGTTGGGTCCACATATTTTGGAATCTAAAGGAGTGGGGGGAGATATACTTGGAATGAGTTTTGATGGAGATCAATAGCGAGCATGGTGGAGACAAAGTTCTACTCAAATGCTCAGCAGTGAGGGGCCTTTGATTGATTGAAAGGGAATTAAAGAGGGTCCTATCAAGCTGCTGCCAGAGTCTAGAGTTATGCCACGTATAGTCAGAGCTAGAAAACAAATATCAATCAAATTGCATTCGAGAATCATATTAGAAAAATCTTCCATGGAGTGGATGTTAGGAGAGAAACCTCCCCTTCTTTCCGAGGAAGCGATAATAGTGTTGAAATCACCCCCAACCAACCAGGGTTTATTGATCGAGGAGGAGAAAGTTCTTAATTGATCCCAAAGGATGTTCCTACCAACTCTATTACAAGATGCATAGATAAAGGAACCAAGAGCAAAAAATTCTCCCAATGAGATTTGAACATTAACCAATTGTTGGAGATCATCAAGGATAGAAATGTTGATTAAATTATTCCAAAAACACCAAATTTTATTACTAATATTATAAAAGAAATTTTTAAAGCCAAGCATTCTAGTAACAAGGGTGATCTTAGAAGAGTGAATGAATGGCTCAATAACAAGTAAGGTTATGTTATGAGTGCGACAAAGGCTCCTAACATGATTGCTTGAGAGTGAGAATACCGAACATTCCAAATAAGAAAATTGATCATAATAAGATGGAAGGAAAAGAAAAGAGATAATGAAAAAATTGAAGGAGAAGAAAAAGAGAGAATGAAGCAATTATTTGTGGGATGTTAGAGAAGATCGAGTGGTTCTAGTGGAGCTATTAGTGAACATTCTAGCTTTAAGGGATTTCTTTTTAATAACAGTTTGAAAAGGCCTATCTATGTCCAATGTATCTCCATCAGAAAGGGAGTGGTTGGTGATATTAGAATAGGAGTATCATTAAAGCATTCAATGGTGATTTCTCCTTCTTGATGTCGAGTTAGGTTGAGAAATTGGATTAGCATGTATATCACTCGTAGGGTAATAGAAGGAGAGGTTGTGACACCATTAATAGCACAAATTTCATTCTCATTTCCATGATGATTATTGATTTTGGTCCGTCACCAAGGTATCAACATTTTTAGAACAATTCCAAAATTAGTTTTGAGATTTTGATCCAACTTAAGATTCCCATTCAAATCACCATTATGATTCATATGAGTCAAGGGATTGTCTTGTGATGCCAAATTATTACAAGTAGGAGTAACATTAATTAAGTTATCATTAGTTTCCTCACAAACCTCAATATCATTATTTTTACCTGGCTCAGATTGTTCTCCAATAGGCAAATCAGTAGATAGTAAAGGAGATGGGGTAGGAGGGTGAGTTCCATTTTGAGTAGCTTTAGGCACATATGAGAACTTATTGGTTTTTTCATTTCCTAGAGTGGGATTAGGATCCAACAATTTATTCTTTTTAAGATTATGGTGTAACACAAAGCATTCAGAGTGATCATGACCATGGATCTTACGTGTGCAAAAATAAATTTTCAAATTCCACTTTCGATTATACCCAAATTTTTTGAACCGATCCAAACTTCTTTAGGGTACTTTTTTGGTAATATCAATCTCAACCAAGATTTTACAGCGGATGGCGAGATCTCATGTGGCTTGATCAATTTGAAGGGGCCTACCAAAGAGAGCTAACAAATAGGACTTGATGGGTAACATAATGTATCCTCATGTTTGGAAAGGCTAGCCATAAAGGAACAATAGGGGATTCCTCTTTGACATCAAAAGAGGTGACCATTTCAAAACCTCATTTGACAATTGTACACAAAGTAGGAGTGGAGCAAAGACTCTTGAGTAGTCTAAATCATTGATAGCTGAATAAGGATATGCAGGATCGATCAATGATAGTGAAAACTCAAAAGCTTTAGGCTATGAAATAAAGATCGGATATTGTCAAGAGTCGGGCGACGTAAGGAAAATTTTCCAACTGATGAAAATACAAAGGGCTTTGCCAATTTTTCCACATCAAGATCTGAGCACATTACTGTCGGCATTCCACGAAAGGAAGTTGAGATTAAGTTAACCGAAGCATTAGAGCAAGTGTTCTTACCAAATAATGCATCCTTGAAGGACTTAACAGGTGATGGGATGAAGTCGGATCAAAATACCTTGTAGATCGAAGGCTTAGCAAGCCTCAAGTATGAGCTGTTGCTCAGTGGTGCCTCCACCATTGTAAGATCAAGGAAAAATCACATAAGAGGCCAAACCAAGAGCAATAAACCAAAAAATATGATCGGGGAAGGCGAGGTGATAAACCACAAAGAAAAATGAAAGGGAACACAAAATCTCGAGAGAGCAGTGGAGAGAGGAAGAAAAAAAGAGTTTTAATTTTAAGGTTTTTATGGTTTGGGGTTTATGGTTTTGGGTTTAGGGTTTAGGTTTTAGGGTTAGGGTTTAAGGTTTAGGGTTTAAGGTTTAGGGTTTAGGGTTTTTGTGTTTAGGGTTTAGGGTTTAGGGTTTAGGGTTTAGGGTTTAGGGTGTAAAGTTTAAGGGTTTAGGTTTGTCGGCTTAGGGTTTAGGGTTAGTTTTAAAGTTTAGTGTTACAGTTAGGGGTTTTTTTTTAAAATTTATTAAGGGTTTAGGGTTTTTTTTAAATTTATTAAGGGTTTAGAGTTTAGGTTTTTTTTTGGTTTAGGGTTTAGGGTTTAGGGTTGTAGATTTTGGGTTTTGGGTTTAGGGTTAATTTTAGGGTTTATGATTTAGTGTTTGGGAATGGAGGAAACATATTGAAGATAAAAAGCTGCCTCTAAGCATTTTGAGGGAAAACACTAAATATTTTCATGCTTTAATGAAAAGGTGTGTTCTTGGTGTATTCATAAAATCAAAATTTGGATGGTTCTTGCTTCTTGAAAAGGGGATATATTCTCTTCTGCTATTAATTTCTTTAAAAATATTTTAAATAAAAACTGTCAACTTAAGCATTAATCTAATCCTTTTATCATTCCTTCTATTATGTCTACAGACGATAATGAGTGCTTGGTTGCTCCTCCTTTTGATGAAGAAATTTTTAATATTCATAATGGTATGAATGTTGATTACATTGTAGGGTAGGATTGTTACTTTATTCTTTCAAAAGCATGGTTTATCTTTAAAGCTGATCTTGTTAATGTTGTTAAGGATTTTTTTCAAGGGAATTATATTCTAAATATTTTACTAGCACTTCTATTATTCTAATTCTAAAAGATAATCCTGACTTTTGGAATGACTTTCGACCTGTTAATCTTTGTACTTTTTTAATAAATTGATTTCAAAAAATTTGACTAATAGGCTTAGTAAGTTTCTTCCTAAGATTATCTCTCCTAATCAAACTGGCTTTGCAACAGGTAAAACTATTCTGGATAACGTCTTGCTTGCTCAAAAATTGATTCATGATTTGAATGTTAAAACTAGAGGTGGCAATTTACTTCTGAAGCTTGACATCACCAAAGCTTATGATAACATTTCTTGGGATTTTATTAATAGAATTCTTACTTTATTTGGATTCTCTAATCATTTTATTTCTTTGGTTAACAATATAATTAGAAATGTTTGGTTTTCATTAGTAATCAGTGGTGAAAACTTTGGCTTCTTTAATTCCTCTCAAGGTATAAGACAAGGTGACCCTCTTTCTCATTCGGTTTTTATTATTGTGATTGAATATTTGTCTCATTGGCTTAATCATTTTTTAGAAGAATTCTAGTATGTATTTTAATAATCTTGGTGGTTTGGCTATCTCTCACTTAAGTTTTGCTGATGATTTCATAATATTTTGTAATGGCTTGTTACATTATGTTAAAAAGCTTAAGAGTTTTTTTAAATAAATTTGAAAAGGAAAGTTACCTTGTGATTACTAACCATAAAAGTTGTTTTATCACTTCTACTTCTTTTTCTATTCAAAGAATTAATAAAATTAAGGATATTACTGGTTTTTCTCATCAAAATTTTCTTATTAAATATTTAGGCTCTCCTTTATATTGTGGTTAAAAGAGATCCCATCTTCTTGATGAGGTAATCCATAATATTCAAAATAAAATTTCTACCCTTGAATTTCATTTCTTATCCTGTGGTGGTAGACTAATTATTATTAAAAGTATTCTTTACTCTCTTCCTTTTTACTTGTTGCTTAATATTGTTCATAATTCTCTTGTTCTTATCTTGATTGAAAGACTTTTTAATATGTTTTTTTTGGGGCTTTAGGAATTTAGCCAAAAGGCTTCATTGGACTTCTTGATCTAATGTGTGGTACTATTTATGAAAGTGGTATTTGATGTAGAACTTTGATGGCTTCCACCAATGTTTTTTTCTTATAAACTTTCATGGACTTTTCAGAAAAATGAAAATATTTGGGCTAAATTCTTGAATTTTAAATATTGAAAAGGTAAACATCCTTTAATTTATAATTATAAAAATGGTGACTCTATTATTTGGAAATGGCTCTATGATATTAAATGGAAAGTGGAACCTATCATTCTTTGAGGTAATAATAGTGGTTCTTCTTTCTTTTGACAAGATAACTGGATGGGGGAATTTTCCATTGATTCTTTGCTTAATACTCATTCTACTTCTTCTTTGAAAGTTAGTCATTTTATTTATAATGGTGATTGGAATTTATCTCTTTTTAATGATTTGATTCCTGATTTCATTAATAATAACATCATCAATATTTTTATTGATGGTATTTCTCCGGATCAAATTCTTTTCAAAATTTCTAGTAATGGAGAATTTTCTTTTAAAGATACTTGGCACCATATTATAGTTTAAAAAAAAATCCTCTTCTCCTATTTTCTTTAAAATTTGGAATAATATTATTCCTACTTCTTATTCTATTATTGTGTGGAGATTTTTAAGTGATTATATTGTTGTTGACTCTTTACTTTTGGACAAAGGTTTTTATGTACCCTCTAAATGCATGTGTTTCTTTCATATTAAGAATGTTAGTCATGTTTTTGTTAATGGTGCCATTGCCTCTATAGTATGGGGTTGGTATAAGGATTTATTTAAGTTAAATTATTTTAATGGTAATTTAACTTTAATGCAACTTTGACTCTTATTTTATTAATACTATTAAATGGAATATCAAAATTGTGATGGCTTAATAGAAATGATGATAAACATCATAATGTGCCTATGAATCATAAGAGGATTATTGTTAGGACTAAAGAAAAGATTTTTTATTTACATAAGGCTGCTCTTCTTAGTGGTACTAATTATAGAGGTTTCAAGTTTGTTGCCTATAAATTGGGTATCCGGTTTCCTTATTGTGACTCATCTCCAGATTATAAAATTCTTCATTGGATTAAACCTTATGATTATTGTATTAAAATTAATATTGATGGCTCTGTTGCATATAACAAGTCAGGTTTTGGTGGTATTTTAGGAATAATCTTGGGAATATTATCTTGGCATTTTCCACTCCTCTCTCTATTAATTCTATTATTTTAATGAATTGATGGTTGTTTATCATGCTCTTAAGCTTTATTTGGATAGAAACTTTCATACTATTTGGTTGGAATTTGATGGTGAGATGGTTATTGCTATGATCAATTCTAACCATAAGGGTAATACTGAGCTATTTTATTTAATTAGAAATATTAAAGCTATTATCTCTAAACTTTGTTTTAAAATTACTCATATTTCAAGAGAAAGTAATGCCTGTGTAGATTTCTTAGCTGGTTTGGGGTGTAATTTCTTTGATTTTACTTTGTTTACCAATGTGAATATTCCTAAGCAATTAAGAGGGCTTTGTAATTTAGATAAATTTGGTTTGCCTTATGTTAGATATTCTTAATTTTTCTTCTTTTTTTTCTTTTTTCTTTTTTGTTGTTGGTTTTCTTGGGGCTTCTACTTGGGAGCTTTTGGTGGTTTTAGTTTGTTCGGTTGCTGTTAGCTCTGGTTCTTTCTTGGGGGTTTTATGTTCTTGTATTTTTCCTGTACTTTATAGGTTGGAATGTTGGGTGTTTTGGTAGTCAGGCTGTTGTCATTTGCTACTCCTACTTTTAATGTGGTATCTCTTGTGGGCTTATTCTTTGGGTTTTGGTTGGTTGGTTTGTTTTCTTTGGTGGCTTTGTGGTTGGCATCATTGAGCTTCTAGTTTTTGGGTGCCTTCTTAGATGAGAGGTGTTGGTTATGCTTCTCTTCATTCTATTTGCTTTTAGCTAGTTGGGCTGATTTGGTTTTGGGTGTGGCAGTTGCTTTCCTTTGTGGCTTTGGTGGCCTTGTTGATTCTTATTTTATTTTGTGGCTATTGTATGTGTGCTCATTTTTTATCTTTGTGATTGCTTATGTCTTAGAAAATTTGTTGTGTTTCTTGGTTGATGAAATCGAAAAGAAGAAATGTTGAATCTGAATTTGTTCTCTGTTAAAAAAAATACCAAAAACCCCTAAACTAAAACTTGAACCCTAGAACTAAAACCTAAACCCTCAACCCTAAACCCTAAACCCTAAAACCCTTATACCCTAAAACCTAAACCCTAAAATATAAAACACTAAACCTATACCTAAACCTAAACCCTAAACCATAAACCCTAACCCTAAACCTTAAACCCTAAACCCCAATGCCTAAACTTAAACCTAAAGTAACTATATAAAAAAAAATATCATCTAGTAGGCTTAGTCTAGATCTGGAGGGGAGGTGATATTACTAGTAGGTTTATGTGGCAGTCCATAGATGGTAGGCCACAGGAGCCCTGAGGCCACTAGCCCTGATCAGGAGATAGGATCTGGAGCCATGAGGTCTATACATGAAAAGGCTAGGACTAATAAGACCACATAAAGGTGATAGATGCCCTAATAAATGTAAGATATAAATAGATAAAATAGGCTAAGACCTAGAAGAAGGCTGAGCTAAACACAAAATAAAAAAATAAATTAACTAAGATAAATAAAATATAAACCTAAATCTAAAAATAAAACTTAATAATAAAACCTGTAAATGGACATAAATAAATAAAATAAATAAACTAAATAAACTTAAAACCACAAAATAAAACTTAAATAAATAAATAAACTACCCTACTAAAAAAAATAAACCAAATCCAAAATAATCAAAATAAAAATAAATCTAAAAACTAAATAGATAAAACTAAAATAAAAACCTAAACTAAAAATAACTAAACCTAAATATAGATAAAAAAAACTAAACTAACTAAATAATGAAATAAAAAAATAAAATAAAACCTAAAATAAACTAAAAAATAAAAAAAATCTAAAATAAATAAAAAATAAAAAAAAAAAATATATAAAATGACTAAACTAAAAAATAAACATAAATGATAAAAAAGAAACTAAAAGATAAAAAACCTAAAACAAAATAATTAAACTAAAACTAAATAAAAAACCTAAAATAAAAAAATAAAATAAATAAAATAAAAATAAACAAAATAAAACTAGACATACTGGTTTATAAAAAATTATAATGAAATAAAACCTAAAATAACTGTAGATCTTGAGCCTAAGGCCCTGGGCCTTGCCAACTGAAAAGGCCCAGGCAGGCTCTGGACTGGGGCATAGATCTGAGTAAGGCCTGGGTGAAGGGTGGGCCAGGCTTTAAGATAAGGCTCTGAGCCTGATGAGCCCTGGGCACTGAGCCAGGCTAGGCCACTGAGCCAGGAAGATACAAGGGACCCCAGGCCCAGTGCTGGGCTGAAAAGCAAGGCCCTGGGCCACTGATCCTGGGCCAGCCCTGACCTGGGCCTGCACAGGCTCTAAGGCCACACCTGGGCCATGGGCCACTGGGCCCCACTGGCCACAGGCCCAAGACTGACTGCTGAGCCAGATAATGAGATAAAGAATATAAAATGAGTTAAATATGATAAAATAATAAATAAAAAAAAAAGCTAGCTAAAGACTAAAGAAAAAAAGATAAAGAAAGATAAAAATAAAACTAAAATAAAATAATAAAACTATAAAATAAAATTAAAATAAACTAAGATAAAATATTAAATAAATAAAACTAAAAATAAAATAAATAAAATAAAATAAAATAAAAAACTAAATAAAACATAAACCTAATAATAAATAAAAAATAATTTAACTAAATAAAAAAAACTAAACCTAATATAAAATTAAAATAAATAAAATAAAATAAACTAAAACCTATAAATAAATAAACAAAATAAAAAACCAAACTAATAAAAGTAAACTAAAATGAAAACTAAAACTAAATAAAATAATAAACTAAAATAATCCTAAACTAAAGAAAAAAAATAAAACCAAAGAATGTAAAGAAAAAAAAAATAAAAACATGAACCTAAACTAAATCTAAAAAATACAATAAAATAAAAAGAAAAACTAAACTAAAAATAAAACTAAAATAAAAAAAACATACTAAAATGATCATAAAATAAATAAACTAACTAAATAAAATAAAATAATCTAAAATGAAAAATAAAATAAACTCAGATAAATGAAATGAATAACTAGGCCACTGGTTTAGGTTAAAAGATCCTGAGCCAAGCCTAAGACAGAGCCTGACCTGAGCCACAGGCCTGAGCTGGGCGCCAGGCCAGAACTGAGCCACAGGCCTGAGCCTGGCTAAGGCCACTGGGCCACAATAGATCCAGGCTGAGCACTGGGCTGGGCTGACCCAGGCCAGCTAAGACTAGGGTTATGTAAGGCTATTAAAGTAAACTGGGAAGGACTGAGTGCCAGGCTGACTAGGCCCACAGATACTGGCTGGCTGATAGGAGGCTAATAGGCTAGAATACTGAGCTGACATGGCTACTGGCCAGCTAGGCCAGACTGACCTGGCTGATAGACAAGACTAATGATTTGTAAGCTTGATAAAGGCTAGGCCTGACAGCTAAGACCAGGCCACTGAAATGAGCAGGCCATGAGCTGGGCAGACTAGGCTAGAGCTAGGCTGGGCTGAGGCACTGAGCCCTGGGCACTGGGATGGCTAAGACCCAGACAAGAAGTTAAGGCTAGAGCTGAGGCATGGAGAGGCTGAGGCTGAGCCCTGGGCTACTAGGCTAATAGGCCAGCAGGCCCAGGTGATGACTGGCTAGGGCCCTGATTAAGACTAATAAGTTAATAAAATGATAGGCTAGGCTGATTGATGACTACAAGATAGTGATGGGCCAGGCCCAACTGATCTGGGCTAAGAGCTGACTAAGACTGACTAAGGAATTGAGCTGGCTGGGCGGAGGCCACTGATGGCTGGGTAATTAAGGCTAGTGCTAAGGCTAGGCCCTGACTGAGGTGGGCTGGTGAGCTATGCTAAATGAGCTGATAGCTAGGCTAGGCTAGATCTGATAGGCTAAGACTAATTAAATAAGGCCCTGAGCTAGGCCAAAACTATAAGACCTCTGACTAAATGACATATGAAAGACTAAATAAAGACTAAGGCTATTGATAGTTAAATAAGGCTAAACCAATTAAACTAGCTGATAATGACTAACTTAGCACTAACTAAATGACTAATAGGCTAAGCTAATGACTGCTAGGCCACTAGGCTAGGCCTTAGGCTGATAGCTAGGCCCTAGGCCCAGGCACAGACCTGGCTAATGAGCTAAATGAGCTAGGCTAAATGAGCTCTGAGCTCTGGACTGAGCCTGATTAGCTAGACTGACATGGCTAAGCTGACATGGCTGATATAAAAGGCTAAGCTGATTAAAAACTGATTGAAACTGAATGAGCATAGGCTATAAGATAATTAGGCCTAAAGATTAATAATGAAGGCTAAAGAATAGGCTGATTTAAACTAACTAATAAAACTAATAACTGGGCTAACTAATGGCAACTGGCAAGACTGATTAGCTGACTGGCTAAGGCTAAGAGTGATTAATACTAATTAGGCTGATCTAGCTAGGCTAAAAATTAACTAGGCTAGTTAGGCTAGACTAAAATGAAGAGGCTTGACTAGAAATAGGCTAAACTACCAACTGAATAGGACTGATCAAAAGCTAGGCCTAAATAACTAATGAAGCTATAAAGATACTAGGCTATCTAAGCTAATAGATCTAGGCTGACTAGATTCTAATTTAATGACTAATAAACTAAAGGCTTAGCTAGCTAACTAGGCTAATACAAGCTAATGATAAAGGCTGACTAGGCCAAGGCCCTAGGCTGAGCCATATGACTAGCTAATAAATATAAAGGCTAACTAAATAGAATAAGGCTTGAGTGATGAGCTAAAGTAGTAAAATAGGCTAAAGACTAATAGCTAGGCTAAAAATAGGCTGATCCACAGGCCACAAATCTGATCCTGAGCCCTGAGCCATAGAGAGCTAGGCTGACTGGCCCTGAGCTAAAGACTAATAGGCTGGGCCCTAGCAGGCTGGCCCAGAAATGAATGACTGGCTAAGGCTGAGCCAAAAGGTAGCTAAGGCCCTGCTAAATGAGCCAGCTAATAAATATAAGAGCTAGTAAGACTATAAGGTGATAGCTAGGCCCTGAGCTAAGCTGACTGATAAAATATGAGCTAAGATCTAAAACTAGGCCACAGGCTGAGACTAGGCTAAAAATGAAGTGACTAGCTAAAGACTAAGCTAGGCTAGGCTAATGGCTTAACTGAAGTAAAATAGATGGATATAACTGGCGGACTATGAGGAGCTGGCTAATAGGCTAGGCTGAGCCCTAAGAGCCTGACTAAAATGGACTAACTGAGATAGGCTAAAGATAAATAAGGCCATGCCCAGGCCCTGAGCCAAGGCTGATTAAAGTGATGATAAGCTAGGCTAGTAATGAAAAGGCTAAGGCTATTAATGAAGCTGATTAGAACTAGGCTAGGCCCTGAGCTGAGCCCACTAGGCTGATAAATGATGCTAAGCTAGTTAAATGAGCTAGGCTAAAGGCCTAGGCCCTGGGCCCTGGGCCTGAGCCACTAGATGAGCTAATGATGGACTAAGGCTAATAAGACTAATAAGCTAGGCTAAATGATAAGGCCTGAGCTGGGCTGGGCTTCTGAGGCCACTAGGCTAGGCTAAGATAGGCTAGGCTAAGAGCTAACTGAGCTGACAATAGGCTAAATAAATAAGATGACTAAAGGCTAAAATAGCTAAGCTGCATTAAAGTAGCTGAAACTAGCTAAAGATTAAATAAAATTAAAACCTATAATAATAATAAAGAGCAAAGCCAATAACCAGTAAAGATTGAGTAGATAAAGGAATTATAAAAGCTAAATCCTGATTGCTAAAATTAAGACTAACTAAATTAATCTAGGCAGAGCTAAACTAAGTAACTAATGGCCTTGGCAATAATAGGCCTAAAACTAAACTAAATAATAGCTAAGCTAATAACTAAATAGTAATGAAAAGACTGAAGCCTAAATACTAATAGCTAAAATCTGACTAAACTAGGATAAGCCAAACTAGAAGGCCCTTAATTAACTAGTAACTAATTAATAAAGTAAATAAGACTAAAAGCTAACTCTCATGACTAATAAATAGGCTAAGCTAAAACTAAGCTAAGCCCCACTGGGCCACAGGCCACTAGGAGGCTAATGAGCTAGGCTAGGCTGATAGGCTGATTAGGCTAATAGAGTATTGACCAGACTAATGTTGGGCTAGTGACTAAAGCTAAGGCTGAGCTGAGCCAGGCCTGAGCTGGGCATGGGCCAGCCCAGGCCCTGGGCTGGGTGTTGAGCTAGTTAGGCTGACTGAAATAGGCTAATGAGCTGACTGGGAGCTAGGCTAATGAGGCTATAAAGCTGACTGGTGATAGGTGGGCTAGACTAGCTGAAAGAGCTGATTAAGGCTAGGTGTGGCTAATGAGCTAATGATTAGGTGTGAGGCCTAGGCCTGAGCTGTAGACTGAGGCCCAGGCTGGAGCTGATAAGTTAAGGCCAGCTGGCTAAGACTGATTATTGGCAGGCTGGAGCTGAGCCTAGCTAGCTGAACAGGCTAAGTGAGGCTATTACTAGGCTAGGCTTGCTAGATATTGACTAGGCTAGCTAGGCTAAATGATTAGGCTGGGCCCGGCTAGGCTGATAAGAGGCCAAGGCCAGAGCTGATCCTGGGCTAAGGCTAGGTTAGGAAGGCTGGGCTGAGCCTGACCAGCTAAAGGCTAGATGACTGACTGATTGACTGAGTTAATAAGGCCCAGGCTGAGCCAGTCACAGGCTGAGCCTGAGAGCCAGGCTAGGCCAGGCTGGGACTGATTGGCTAAGCTGGGCTAGTAATGGCTAGATTAAGGCTAAAGACTGATTTAGTGAGGCTAATGAGCTAAGGCTAAAGGCTAAGCTAAAAGTGAACTGGAAGATGTGACTACTGGGCCTAAGAGGCAGCATGGGCTAAAAAGTGAGGCCCTAGGACTAGGCTAATGAGGCTAGGCTAGTTTGAGTAAGGCTAATGAAACCAAAGAGCTAGGCTAAGGCAGGCCACTAATGAGCTAGGCTAAGGCCTAGGCCCACTGAGCTGACTAAGGCTAAGGCTAGGCTAGTGACAGTAGGCTAGGCTAGTAAAGAGCTAGGCTAAGTTAAACTAAGGCCTAGGCCCTGGAGCCCTGGGGCTAAATTAGAGCTAAGGCTAGGCTAGAGATCTGGGCCCTAGGCTGATAGTGATCAGCTGACAGGCTGGCGAGCTAATGAGCTATGATAGCTAGATAATGACAATGATAGTGACTAGGCTAATAGGCTAAGGCCTAGGCCCACAGGCCTAGGCTAAGGTGGGCTAGTAATTGATAGTAGGATAAATGAAGGAGTAAGATAGGCTAAATGAAAGAGCCTGGTTGGGGCATGGCCACACTGAGCCACTGAGCTGACGGCTAGGCTAAGGACTAGCTAGTAAGCATGAAAGCTAAAGAGTGCAAGATCTGGGCCCTGAGCCCCAGGAGACTGAATGACTGACTGATATGAGGCTAGGCTAGAGTGATAAAATAAGGCTAGACTAGGCCCAGGCTGGCTGATCAGATGGTGACTGGCCCAAGGCCCTGAGCTGAGCTGGGCCCTGTGGCTTAATGTGCTAGGCTAGATGGCGGTTAATTGACTAAGACTAGGTTAGGCTGAGACTAGGCTATAAATAGTGATGGCTCAAGTATGAGCCTCACTGACTAGCTAAGAGCTAAAGCATCTGATAGTAAAGACTATAAAACTAGCTAAACTAAAATAAGGCTAAATGAGTAAGAATGGCTGATTAAAGATTAAATGAGGCTAAGGCTAGGCCAACTGACTGGTAGAGCTAGACTGGCTATGACAATGAGCTGAAGCGGGACATGAAGCTGGGCCAAGGCCCTGGGCTAGGCTGGCCTGAAGCATGACTGACTGATAGTAAGGCTAGGCTGAGCCTGGGCTGGGCTGACTAGGTTAAGGCTAGGCCAAGGATGGTGGCTAGGCTAGGCTAAGGCATGATTATTATGACTAGGCTAAGGTGATTGCTGACTAGGCTGGGCAAGGCCCAGGCCCAAGAGCCACAAGATCTAGCTAAAACTAATGAAGTAAATTTGATATCTAAGCTGATTAAAGGCTAATGACTAGTAAACTAGGCTAATGACTAAAGAATGAAACTAAACTAGGCTAAAGACTAAAATTGATAGGCTAAAATAAAAGAAGCTAGGCTAATTACTAAACTAGGCCTAGGCTGAGCTAATGAGCTAGGCTAGGCTGAGCAGCCAAAAGGCTAATGGCCCCAGGCTATGAGCCAAGATAAAGGCTAAATAGGCTAGACTAATAGCTAAGACTAATATATAGTAAATGATAGCTAGGCCCTAGGCTAATGATTGATGTGTAAATGAATAGGCTAATGATAAACAAGGCTAATGACTAAATGATAGGCTAATTACTGACTAGGCTAAATATGACACTAATGACCAATGACTAATTAACTAGGCTGGCTAACTAATGATACTAAGGCTAGGCCACAGGCCCTAAAAGGCTGTAATAGATAAAAGAAATAAGGCTAATGATTAATAGCTAAAGAAGCTAGGCTAATTAACAGTGATAAGTGAATGGACTAATGACATATAACTGGAATGAGCTGATAGGCTAGGCTGACTAGGCTAAAGACCTAAAGGCCTAGGCTGAGCTAACTAGACTAATTAACTGACACTAAAATAACTAGGCTAGAGCTAAGAAGCCCTGAATCCTGAGCCTGAGCTAGGCCTAGGCTGAGCTGACTAGTAAACTAGAATGAGTCTGATTAAAGCTAAACTAGGCTAAGACTAAACTAGGCCAGCTAACTATAGGCCTACTGATGTAAGCTACTAGGCCTGGGCCCTGGGCTAAAATGGTTAAAGTAGGCTAAAATAAAATAATAATGAGCTAATAATGACAACTGATATGGCTGGTGACTAGTAGCTAATAAAGACTAGCAAGGCCAAAAAATATAAACTAAGACTAAAGGATCTAATTTGATAGGCCATTAAGCTAAAATTGAAATGATAAAGACTAATGTAAAGGCTAGTAATAAAAAGTAAAGGCCTAGGCTAATGAGCCTAATGGGCTAATGATAATAGAAAGGCTAATCCTAAAGAGGCTAATAAAATAGCTAGCTAATGAGCTAAAAGACTAATGAAGCTAAAGCTGAAGCAGGCTGAGCCTAATGAGCTAAAGGCTGAGCCCTGAGCTGGACTGAGCCAGGGAATGAGGCTGACTGACCCAAGGCTAATGATAAATGATGGATGATTAAACTAGCTAGAATGGAGGCTAAGGCTAATAGTAATAACTAGGCTAGTAGGCTAAGGCTGATTGAAATTAATGAGCTATAGGCTAAGGCTAAAGGCTAGACCTATGAGCTAGGCCAGGCCGAGGCCCTGACCTAGATTAGGCTAGGCTGGCAAAGGTGAGGCCTAGGCCCTAGGCCTGAGCTAATGGCAATGACTATTAGGCTAGGCTAAAGGCTAGCTGATAAAGACTATAAAATGAGCTAGACTGGATGACAGATGGATTAGTGCTGACTAAATGATAAATAAGACTAGGCTAAACTGGCAGACTAAGTGACCAGCATTAAAGGAGGCTAATGACTGGGCTGGAGCCCTAGGCCTGAGCTGACTAAAGACTGACTAGGCTAAGAGATCTTGAGCCTAAACAGGCTAGGTTGTGAGCTAAGGCTAGCTAAAATAGGCATGAGCCTGGGCTAAAAGGCCAAATGAGCCCTCAGCTAATGAGCTAAGTGACTAATGACTAGTAAGGCTAGGCTAATGAGGCTAGGCTAATGGATGATAGGCTGGTGACTAGGCAGGCTGTCTGATAAGGAATATGGGCCCTGGGCCCTGAGCCCTAGGCCTGTGCAGAAGACTGAAGGCTGGGCTAGGCTAAGCTGAGCTACTGACTGAGTGGGCTAGATAAGACTGATTGGCTAGGAGGCTTGCCCAAGGCTTAAGCTGACTGGAGGCTGACTGGCTAAGACTGGCTAGGCCTGGGCTAGGCCCTGGGCTGGGCCCTGGGCCCTGGAGCTGGGTTGATTGACTGAGGCCAGCTGACTAGTAATGGAGTAGCTAATTAGATGACAGCCAGGCTAAAGGCTAGGCCCTGGGCCCTGGGCTAGAGGCTAGTAGGACTGGTAAGATGATGGGCTGGAAATGGCCCTGGGCCTGGGCTAAAACTGATGGGACTTGAGATGATGACTGGGTTAAAGATGATGAAGCCAGGCTAGGCTGGCTAGTTTGATTAGGCTAGACACTAGGCCCTGAGCCTGATCCTGAGGCCCTAGGCCTGAGCCACTGGGCCTGGGCCCTAGGCCTGGGCCCTGAGCCCTAGGCTAATGACTGGCTGAGCTAGAATGACTGTGGACTAATATTAGGAAAATGGCTAGTTAAGGCTGGCTGGGTTAGTGACTATCAGGCCTAGGAGAGCTACAAATGAGCTATGATTAAGGCCTGACTAGCTAATGATGTTAAATGTGCTAGGCTAAACTGACTGAGCTATAAGGCTAGGCTGATTAGGCTAAAACTATGACTAATAAGAGGCTAACTACTGGCTAATACAACTAAAACTACTAATTAACTAGGCTATAACTAAATTAACTAAGGCTAGGCCTTGATCACTGGGCTAATTAAGAACTAATAAATTAATAAACTAATGGCCAAATTAATAAACTAATAACTAACTAGTAAACCTAAAAAAACTAAATAAAATAACTAAAATTAAATGAAACTAAACTAAACCTAAACTAACTAAACTAAAACTAAAACCCCAACTAAACATAAACTAATAAAATTAACTAAAACTAAACCTAGCTGCTTAAAATAAATATACTAATAAACTAAAGTAACTAAACTAATTGTGCCTTATTTAATATTATTGGTTAAACTAATTGCCATTAACCGATTGGACCATCTTAGTAAAACACTCTAGGCTCATGCTCCTCTTTTGATTCTATTAAGGATGATGTTCATAATAATAATGTCATTAAAAATTTTCATTTTCAAAATATGTGGTTAAAGATAAAATTTTTCTTGACATTATTGCTTATAATTGGTGTGCTCCTTATTCTCCTGGTGATTATGCATTTGGTATGATGAGATTTTGGCTTAAGCATAATATCACTTGGTGAAAAAGAAATTGCTTTAAAAATCTTTTTTATAATATCAAAAAAATGGAACAAAGGGAGAAAGATTTGAAAGAATTGGCTATTATTGATTCTTTATTTTGTTCTAGCCTTATTGAAGCGAAAGATAATCTCATTAAGTTTCAGGATATGGAGGAGACATATTAGAGACAAAAAATTGCCACTAAGCATCTTTCTGAGGGGTAAAGAAACACTAGATATTTTCATGCTTTGGTAATGAAAAGGTGTTCTTGGTAGCATTCATAAAATCAAAATTTGGATGGTTCTTGGCTTCTTGAAAAATGGCATATATTCTCTTACGGTCAAAGTTTCTTTAAAATCATTTAAATAAAATTGTCAACTTGAGCATTTATCTAATCCCTCTATCATTCCTTATTATGCTGAAAGATAAGAGTGATTGGTTGCTCCTCCTTTTGATGAGGAAATTTTTAATATTCTTAATGGTAAATGTTGATTCTGTTGCAGGGTCGGATGGTTACACTACTTTATTCTTTCAGAAAGCTTGGTTTATTTTTAAAGTTGATCTTGTTAATGTTGTTAAGGATTTTTTTCAAGGGAATTCTATTCCTCAATATTTTACTAACACTTCTATTGTTCTTATTCCTAAGTAAGATAATCTTGACTTTTGGAATGACTTTAGACCTATTAGTCTTTGTACTTTTTTTAATAAATTGATTTCTAAAATTTTGACTAATAGGCTTAGTATGTTTTATTCCTATGATTATCTCTCTAATCAAACAGTGTGAAAGGTAGAACTATTTTGGAAAACATCTTGCTTACTTAAGAATTGATTCATGATTTGAATGTTAAAACTAGAGGTGGAAATTTACTTCTTAAGCTTGACATCACCAAAGCTTATGATAACATTTCTTAGGATTTTCTTAATAGAATTCTTACTTTATTTGGTTTCTCTAATCATTTTATTCCTTTCGTTAACAATATAATTAAAAATGTTTCATTTTCATTAGTTATCAATGGTGAAAACTTTGGCTTCTTTAATTCCTCTCAAGGTATAAGACAAGGTGACCCTCTTTCTCAACAACAACAATAATAACATCAAGCCTTAATCCCACTAGGTGGGGTCGACTACATGAATCCTTCGTCTCCATTATGCCCTATTAGGTGTCAAATTCTCATTTAAATCAAGTATACTAAGATCATTTTTTATACATCTTAACCAAGTCTTTTTAGGTCTACCTCTACCTTTCTTAACATAAGGCAAATCTAGCATCTACTCTCTAATCAGGTCTGATAGGCTTTATGTGGCCAAACCATCTAAGGCTACTCTCCCTAATCTTATCTACCATTGGAGCTACTCCAATTTTTTCCCGAATATACTCATTTTGCATTCTATCTCTAAGAGTAAAGCCACTCATCCACCTAAGCATCCTCATCTCTGT
This sequence comes from Cymbidium sinense, assembly GCA_021442155.1. Taxonomy (NCBI): domain Eukaryota; kingdom Viridiplantae; phylum Streptophyta; class Magnoliopsida; order Asparagales; family Orchidaceae; genus Cymbidium; species Cymbidium sinense. Next base: position 104,982,092 of record CM038214.1, on the reverse strand, counting down.
AACACTAAACTTAGTCTTATGCTTCTCTTTTATTGGCCAACATTCTACACCATAAGTCATTCGGTCTTACCACCATCTTATTAAATTTTCCTTAAGTTTAAATTGAAACTTTTCTATCACATAATAGGCTGGATGCATTCCTCCACTTCAACCATCCAACTTGAATTCTACTAATAACATCTCCATCTATTTCACCATCATTTTGAACAATAGAGCCTAAATATTTGAAACACTCACTCTTATTAATGACTTGTTCACCTAATGTCACGACACTACCATTAGAACTTCTACAATTAAAATTACACTCCATATATTCAGTTTTAGATCTAATTAAATGAAAACCTTTTGGACTCTAGAGTTGACCTCCATAATTCAAGTTTCTATTGGACTCCCTCTCTAGTCTTAGAAGAATGTCATCGACAAAAGCATACACCAAGGTACATCTTCTTGTAAATGCCTAGTAAGAACATCCATAACTAAAAAAAAAAAATAAGAGCTTAAAGCTCATCCTTGATGTAATCCAAATGAAATAGGAAAATATTTTGTCAATCCTCCTTGTGTTTGGACACAAAGTGACTCTAGTATACATATCCTTAATGACTTGAATATAACCAATATTAACTCCTTTCTATTCTAGAACTCTCCAAAGAACATCTCTTGAAACTTTATCATAAGTTTCTCTAAATCAATAAATATCATATGTAGATTCTCCTTACTTTCTCTATGCTTCTCCATCAAACCCCTTAACAAATGCATAGAATCCATAGTAGATCTATGAAACCAAGTGATTGTGAGAAACTTCTGTATCACATCGTAACCAATGCTCAATTACTCTCTCCCATAATTTTAATGTATGTCACATTAACTTAATTCTTATATAATTTGCACACTATTGTGCATCACTTTTATTCTTAAATATAGGAACAAACAAACTCTTTCTCCACTCATCTGACATCTTTTTAGTCTTTAAAATGACATTAAAAGATTTGTAAATAGAAATTCCTTGATCTCTAAACATTTCCACACTTCTATTGGAATATTATCGGTCTCTTTTTCCAAATTTCATTTTCTTTAAAGCTTCACTAACTTCATATTTACTAATCTGACGAAATTCTCTATTTTTGTTTAGGGTATTAAGGCTAAAATCAATCGTACTTTCGGATCCTTCATTGAAAAGTTTATCAAAATACCTTATCCACCTATTTTCAATATCCTTTTCTAAAAGTATTTTATTATTTTCATCCTTAATACACCTCACTTGAACTATGTCTTTTTTCTCTATCTCTTTGGTTGGGTAACTTATACATACATCTTTTGCCTTCTTTGGTATCTAATCTATTGTATAAATCTAAAGCAAAATTTTTGCATCATATATTGCTTTCTTAGAATCTCTGACCACTTTATATCTTTCCCAATTCTCATTTTACATCTAAACCAAGTTTTATAACAATACTTCTTATTTTTTATCTTTTCTTGCACACTCGACTCCACCAAATATTCTTATTAAAAGAAACTTTTCATTTTGATTCTCCAAGCACATCTTTAGAAACTTGCTTAATTTCACTTGTTATTTTTTCCCATATAATGTTAGCTTCCTCATGAACATCCCAAATTCTAATCTCTTGTAGCTTGCTCTTAAATTTTTTTTTTTGTATTCTTTAAGTGTCCCCATCTAATTCTAGGATAATAATTTGGTTTATTGTTTCTCTTACAACCTTTCATCTTAAAATCTAAAACTAACAATCGATGTTGGGTACTTAGATTTTCACTTGGAATGACCTTACAGTCTTTACAATCTAAACGATCTATTTTTCTAAGTAATAATAGGTTCATCTCTTTTCTTAAATAAAGTGTTAGCAACTACAAAATCATAAGCTAAAGCAAAATCTAATATAGTCCTACCTTTTTCATTAGTCACTCCAAATCCATAACCACCATGAATACTTTTAAAATCTTTTACCACTCTACCATGTCCATTTAAATCTCCTCAATAAATACTTTTCTTCAAGAGGTATCTTTTATTAATCCCTCTAATTCATTCCAAAATTTTCTTTTTTTACCTCCAAACCTACTTGAGGAGCATAGACACTTATAACATTGATAATCTTAGTATCAATAATAATATTTAAAATTTATAATTCACATCTCCTATTAATATTTATAACATTATCCTTCAAACTTTTATCTATAATCACACCTACACCATTTCTAGCTTGACTTTTTTTGAATACCAAAGTTTAAAACCTAAACTATCAATCTCCTTGGCTTTCTCCCCAACCCATTTAGTTTCTTGAACACATAAAATATTTATCTCTATATGAACCATAATATCTATTAATTCCATTAATTCACTAAAGTACCTATATTTGATCTAATTCTAGGTGACCCTCTTTCTCCTTCACTTTTTATTATTGCGATTGAATATTGGTCTCATTGGCTTAATCTTCTTTTGAGAAGAATTCTAGTATGTATTTCAGTAATCTTAGTCATTTGGCTATCTCTCACTTTAGTTTTGTTGATGATTTCATAATATTTTGTAATGGCTTGTTACATTATGTTAAAAAGTCTAAGAGTTTTTAAATAAATTTGAAAAGGAAAGTGGCCTTTGGATTAGTAATCATAAAAGTTGTTTTATACTTCCATTTCTATTCAAAGAATTAATATAATTAAGGATATTACTAGTTTTCTCATTAAAATCTTTCTATTAAATATTTAGGCTCCTTTGTTATATTGTGGTCAAAGAGATCCCAACTTTTTTGATGAGGTAATCCATAATATTCAAAATAAAATTTCTACCCTCAAATTTCATTTCTTATCCTTTGGTTGTAGATTAATTATTAAATTATTCTTTACTCTCTTCTGTTTACTTTTTGCTTAATATTGTTCCTACTTCCCTTCTTCTTATCATGATTGAAAGACTATTTAATAAGTATTTTTAAGGCTCTAGGAATTCAGCTAAAATTCTTTATTGGACTTCTTGGTCTAATATGTGGGGTTCTATTTATGAAGGTGGTATTGGGTGCAAATCTTTGATGGATTACATCAATGTTTTTTCCTATAAACTTTGGTGGAATTTTTAGAAAAATGAAAGTCTTTGGGCTAAATTCATGAATTTTAAATATTGCAAAGGTAAGCATCCTTTAATTTGCAATTATAAACATGGTGACTCTATTGTTTGGAAATGGCTCTATGATATTAAATGGAATGAGGAACCTCTCATTTTTTGAGGTATTAATAATGGTTCTTCTTTCTTTTGGCAAGATAACTGGATGGGGGACTTTTCCATTCATTCTTTGCTTAATACTCACTCTAATTTTTCCTTAAAAGTTAGTCATTTTATTTATAATGGTGATTGGAATTACTCTCTTTTAAATGATTTGATTCCTAATTTCATTAGTAATAACATCATCAGTATTCCTATTGATGGTGTTTCTCCAGATCAAACTCTTTTCAAAATTTCTAGCAATGGAGAATTTTCTTTTAAAGAAACTTTTTTTGGAGAGCCCCATGTAGGGGAATTTTATTTCCACAAAAAAGGGGTTACAAAATCCTTAAGAGGGGATAAACTTAAGAACTACTGCTCAAAGAGTTACAATCAACCTAGAGAGTGAATCCCCTATCTAAGTACAACCAAAATAAAAGGAAAAAGAAAAGTGAAAAGAAAAATTGCAAGAGATACAAACGTAGAAAAAAAAGAAATGGGAGACACCTTGAAAAAAGCTTGAGAAGATGAGAGAAGTATTTGCCACCTCTCAGAGAAGGAACCCGCAAGGAAACAACAGAACTTATAAATAGCTAGAAGAAGGAATTAACAGTAAAGAGATACAAACAAAATTGAAAAAAACAAATGAAAGTGTGAGAAATTTAGAGAAGTGTGTGGGGGAAAGCTTAGGCTCAGTCACAGCATAATGGGGCAGCTGCAAACATGAGCATCTAAACTTCAAAGGAAGGGTTACATCACAAGTGCTACTACCAAAATTAAATTATGAAATCATCCCATCCATCATAACCTACATACAGGGGTATATCACCGGATGAAAATCATATGATCTTTAATACATGCATACCAAGTAATAGAAAATGCACTCTAGAATGAAAGGAAACACTATTCAAGATGGCAAAGGTATGCCACCAATGCTTTGTAAGAGAAGCATCACCTAAGTATTCCACCATAGCATGAGAATGAATAGCCAACAAAAAACCCCTACCTAGATAAAACATTAAGGCAGGGAAAACACCCACATAGTGATGAAAGCCAATCAAGAGCAACAGCCACCTATTAATAGCTAGATCATAATAGTAATTATATACATCTAATAGAGCCAAGAGTAACCTTAGCTAGTAGATAAACACATACAGCAAAGGCACAGGTAATGAGGCTAACCAAACGGTAATCAACAGAATAAAAAAGTAGGAAGAAATCCACCAAAAATAATCAGCCTGCTGAACATAATAACCTACTAATCCATTCAGCCAATAGATAATACAACAAACCAAATAATTTAACCAACAGAGGAGAAGGTAGGCAGTGTCATTCCAGAACTGAGCCATGTTAGGAATCAAAAAATAAATAGTCAAAAAATCCATCATATTAAGGGAAAATAACCAAACTGCTACAAACAGCAACAACAAAAGTAGTATGAGAAGGAGACCAAAAGAAGTCCCAAATGTGCAGGGAAATAGAAGTAATCACCAAAATAAGAAGAGAAAGAGAAACAGTGAGCATAATCAGAAGTAACTAATTCATCCATTAAAGAATAAGAAAGCATAACCTTTGGTTTAGTGAAATAGGCAAACCCACAACTATTTAGTAATAGACAATGCCCAACCTGAAAATGGGAAGCATCAAAAAAAGATTGTAGAAAGATCCAGCTAGAAAAGAAGAACACACCCAACATTGGACAAGCACCTCCTTCTACAACAAACACCTCTACCAAAATAATAGAGAATGCAACATAGAAGGGAAAAGGGACAAAGTAGAAAGGAAGACTAGCCCCATCCCATCCATAAACTAGGAAACATGCAGACAATAAAATAAGTTATGGTTCATGAGAAGGAATTTATAAAGCCCAAACTAGCAGAAGATAAAAAATGACATAATCAGATCCAAAAACTTAGGGAAGAGCCATATCTCCACAGAAGAAGAAGAAGCATAAAAGGCTTAAAAATTTATAACATAAGGCAATCTAGTTTTATCAAGACTCACAAGCCCCCTTAAAAGTGATGGAATATCATCATTAGAGAACAGATTAAAAGAGGAGGACTTGGCTCCCCAATTAGCAAGAAAATTAGCACAAGAATTGCCTTCTCGATAAATATAAGAAATTTGATAATCTAGGTTGGCAAGAAGCCTCCTAGTATAGTTAAGTAAATAATACACTTCAACATTTCCATGAGCTCCCGAATTTATTAATTCAAGAAGAAGGAGAGCATCAACTTCAAACCAAATCTTCAAATCCTTTCTAAGGCGAAATACCATAGTGTAGACCTTTAAGCTCAGAAATAATACATAGGGTTCTAAAGCAAAAAAGCGAGATAACGACCACTATAATCTCTTAAAATCCCCCCACAACCATAAAAGCCATTAGAAATTGAACAATATGTGTTAACCTTAATGTCATGATAATTCAGCTTCATCTAGTATATAATTTTATGGTTAGGAGCAATTCCACAAGAAGGAAGATTAATCCCAAAGTTAAAGGCCACATATTTGTACCCTTTGAAACTAAAGGAAGTAAGAAAATTAGCCTTATAAAGAGACATAATTTTACATTTGACACTAGCAATAATACGATGATAGTTCATAGGTATATCACGATGCTTAACATCATTTCTTTCCAGCCAAATATACCAGAGAAGCGTAGTGGCTAGAACAACTTTCATATGGCCTTTAGAAGTACAAGAGAAAAAAGTTTCAAGAAGTTGCATAATAGAAAATGATCCATCAAAATGGAAAGTATTAAACATACTATCATACCAACTCCAAACCTTAACAATAGGGCCCATTCAAAACACATGATCCAGTTTCAATGTGAAAGCAACACAATTGGGAGGGAGGTGGAAGCCTTTTTTTAAAGGGTAGCATCAACAGGAATATAGTGCTTTAGAATGTGCCAAGTTAAGATCGAAAAGGAGGTAGGGATAGACATATTCTGGATTTTAGTGAAAACTAAGGACTCTTGAGTTTTAAGTCTAAAAGAATGCCAAACATCCTTAAAAATAAAATCTCTAAAGGAGGAAATTTTTGAAGAGGATTTGTTCAGATTTATTAGGTAATGGACAAATTGTAAGGATTTTGTCAACTATCACATTAAGGACAATGGAAATTAATTGAGCCACATCCTAATTATTCTGAGTAATGAACTGATTAACCTTAAACCTCACAATGGAATGAGTATTAAGGAAAGAATCAATAGAACCTTGTCCCAGCCAATTTCCTTGCCAAAAGAAGGAGGAGCCTGAATTCACACCATAAGAGATAAGATTCTCAGCAATCTAGTTGATTTTACAAAGTCTTCTCCACACCTGAGAGTCCCTAAGTTTGAAAGTACAAGTGTGAGGGGGTGTTTCCCCTTACAGTATTTAGCAAGCATAAATTGAGACCAGTAATTATGGTTGATTCTAAAATTCCACCACATTTTGTATAAAAAACATTTAATAGAGTCTTCTAAAGTTTACAACCCAAACCACCTTCATTAAAGGCCCACAAAAGTTATGCTAACTAGCCCAATGAACTTTCCTGGAAGAAGAGGTAGAACCCCAAAAGAATTTGTTAATAAGTCTATTTATCCTTTTAATAATAGAGCAGGTAGGCACAATAGTGGACCAAAGATATAAAGGTTTGAGGGTAATTTTGATCAGGATAAGTTTAGCACCAAAGGAAAGTAAGTGGAACTCCCAAGAGGAAGTTTTCATATTTATTTTTTGAATAACTTCATCAAATAAATAAGATCTTTTGGTTCCTCGATATAAAGGAGTACCCAAATACTTGATAGGCAGGGTTTGATGTGCAAAGCCCGTAATATTCTTAATAGCATCAATCCTAGATAAGGAAATAGACGAGCTAGAAATAAAACAACTTTTGTCATGATTAATCTTCAAACCACTATCCCTACCAAACAGAGTAAGGAACATACATAATTTTTTAATGTAAAGAGTAGAACCATTGCAAAATATAATGAAATCATTAGCAAAGCTGAGGTGGGAAATAGGAAAGCCACCCTTAGTTTTATAATACATGTTAAGCATATTAGAAAACATCTACTCAATACTTCTAAAGAGATATTCCACAGCAATAATGAAAAGAGCAGGAGAAAGAGGATCCCCTTGCCTTAGTCCATGAAAAGAAGAGAAAAAACTATGAACTTCACCACTAAAAATTAAACAAAACCAAGAATTCTCAATACCATTCTTAATTAAAGTAATAAATTGACTTGAATATCCAAATAGAGCCAAAATTTTATATAGGAAAGCCTAACCAATGTTATCATAAGCTTTGGAAATGTCAAGCTTAAAGAGCAGGTTACCACTACGAACTTTGCATTTAAATCATGGATCATCTCTTCTAAAAGAACATTATTAGAAATACACGCCTTTAACGAAACCTATTTGGGGGAGATAATTTAGGAAGCGAATACTTAATCTTTTAGCCAAAATCTTAGAGATTTCATTCATTAAAAAGGAACAAAGGCTAATTAAAATCACTCCAAAGTTCAGGATTTTTTTTTTTAGGGATTAAAATAATGGAAGTGCTAGCAAAATATTTGGGAGGATACTTCCTTGAAGTAATCAAGAACAACTTTAACCAAGTCCTCTTTAATGATATACCAACATTTTTGAAAAATAAGGTAGTAAATCCATCAGGACCAGTCACCAAATCTATATTCATATTTTACAAAATGATAGCAATTTCAGATTCAAAGAGTAATGAAATAAGCATATTGTTATCTTCATCAAAAATGAGATTAGGAATAACTTTAGGCAAGAAAATCTCATCATAAGTCACATTTTTATTAAATAGCTTTGTAAATAATGAAATGACAGAATCATTAAGCTCCTTGTTATCAGTACACCATACACCATCATTAGTTTCAATTTTTTTAATGTGATTTAAAACCTTTTTTTAACCATGGCATGGAAGTATTTCGTATTTCGATCACCATTAGATATCCATTTTATAGATGTTTTTTTGTCTCCAATAGGTCTCCTCCATGTCTTGCTAACATGTTAACCTATTTTTGGTTTGAGTTAATAAGGCATTTTTAGATGGACCATTAATAGTATCATCTTCTAAAACTATAGCCTCATGTTCTATTTCTTTGATATTAACTTATAGGTTTTTGAAACAGTGTTTGTTCCATAATTAAGGCATTATTTAAGCCTTTTTAATTTGAACCATAATTTCATCAACCCAAAAGTAGAATCATCAAGATGGAGAGGTTCACCCCAATTGCTAGCAACCACATCCATAAATCTATCATCCATAAGCCACATATTTTGAAATTGGAATGGGATATGAGAGGAGGGTTTAGTAGCATTAATATTTATAATGATCAGCAAGGGAGAATGGTTTGATAAGGTTCTACTGAGATGCTCAATAAAATTATTAGGGAAAAGGTTGATCCACAGATTGTTAAAAAGGACCCTATCTAATCTTTGCCAAAGTCTCTAATTATTCCAAGTGAAATGAGACCCAAAAAATATCAAGATGACAATCAAGGATCATGTTATTGAATTCCTCCATGGAAAATAAGTTGAGCATTACCACCAACGTTGAAGAGGAAGAGATAATGTTAAAGTCCCCACCAAACCAAGGAGCATTCATAGAGGAAGAGAAACTAACAAGATCTTCCCAAAGAAGCCTTCTACCATTCTTATTACAAGAGGCATAGACAAAAGACCCAAAGCAACACCAATTATCATAAGTAATTTTAACATTTAGAACCTGGAGTAAATCCTGCATAACTTTTAAATAAAAGGGCATATTCCAAAAAGTCCATATTTTATTGCTCAAGTTAGAAAAAAAATTACCAAAGCCAATCATTCTAGCAATAGAAGCAATGTTAGAAGGGATAATAAAGGATTCGAAAATAGCCAAAAAGAAAATGTTATAAGAGTGAACAAAATTATTGATACTATTTCTAACTGAGAGGGTATCAATCCCTCTCCATTCTAGATAAGGAAATTAGGCAATCTAGGCTAGTATTTTTCTTCTAAAAAAAATTCAAAATTTATTTATCCATAACATCACCATCGATGATTGATTGAGAGAATTGCTTGGAAAAGGGAGGCACATTGAAAATAGCATTATAGTCTAGTTCACCTTCTTCCAAATCATTATTATGTTATAAAATCGGATTAGAAATCAGTTCAAACTTAGATGAAGAAGCACAAGAATATTAGTTAAAAGCACAAGTTCAAAACAGAGTAGAAGCTTTCTCCAAATTTTGCACACCAGCATTCCATCATGAGGAATCACATTTTCTTTAATTAAAGAGTGAATAGAATCATTTGATAAGAGAGTCATCCATAAGTTTTGCAAAGCTATTATTATTATTATTGCCATTATTATTGTGGTTCAAATGGATAATTTCATGGAAGGGACAACATCCTTGTTAGTAAGCATCCAAGAGGTAGAGCCACAGTAATATCAGATTGATTAATATGAAGCTCAAGCAATAGCCCTCAGATTTAGGTAAGGAGATATTAGATAATACAACATTTTGTGGTTTAACCAAGGGAACTTTAAGAGAGGGATCTGACTTAGGATGCACAATAAAACTTTTCTTAAGATGTGAATGAACCACAAAGCAATCTGAAATCCCATGGCCATGAATTTTACAATGAGAACAAAAAATAGGGAAATTCTCGAAATCCACTTTTTGTAAATATCAGTATTTCTCTAATCTTAGCCAAATTTCCTTTGGATATTTTTTAGATATATCAAACTCAACTAGTATCCAGCAAGATGGCTGTTAGAAGTAGTCTCCTGATCCACTTGGAGAGGACTACCGAACAACCCACCCATGATAAAGAGGAATTTAGGATTAAAGAAATGAACATGTAAATTGGGAAGAGAAATCTAGACAAGAACAATAGGATACTCCTTCTTAATATCAAAAAAAGGCATCCATTTCAACAATCGCATTTAACAGTTGAACAAAAAATATGATCATCTAGAGAAAACCCAAGAATAATCAAAATCAATTGAAAGTTGAACCAAAACATGGTGAGAGTCTATCAATCCAATAAAAAATATACCAGTGAGCATCAAACTATGAAAAAAAGATCTAGTATTCTCCATAATAGGATGTCGCAACATAAATTTTCCCACAAATGTAAATTCAAAAGGTTTTGTAGGCCTTTCCACCACCAAATCAGCGAACATAATCATGGGTACACCTCAAAAGGAAGTAGAGATAAGATCAAGTGACTCACCCTCGTAGTTAACTTTACTCACAAGAACATCTTCGAAAGATTTAGAAGCCAGTGAGGGGTTGGATCCGACCCCAAAGAAACTTTCATTATCGCAATAGAAGTATCCGGGTTTCCCCAAGTGGAAATAGAGATCGTAGCCATGATCAATAGAAGTGCATGTTAAGCAAAAATGAAAGCCAAGCAAGGTCATCGAGATGGAAGAGGAGCCAAGAAAACCATAGAAAGCACAACCGAGATGCATCTTCTGGGGAAATGGAAATCGACTAGTAGAAAAAAACTAGAATTCTCTATTGTTAAAGATACTTGGCACTATATTACAGTTAAATACTAGAATTCTTTTAAAGATACTTGGCACTATATATTATAGTTAAATAATCCTCTTCTCCTATTTTCTTAAAATTTGGAATAATATTATTCCTGCTTATTATCCTATTCTTGTGTGGATAATTTTAATGGATTATATTGTTGTTGCCTCTTCACTTTTGGACAAAGGTTATTATCTACCCTCATGTATTGCTTTCATATTGAGAATGTTAATCATGTTTTTTTTAATGGTTCCATTGCCTCTAAAGTTTGGGGTTGGTATGAGGATTTATTTAAGGAAAATTATTTTAATGGTAATTTAACTTTAATGCAACTTTTTGACTCTTATTTTCTTAATATTATTAAAGGGAATATCAAAATTGTGATGGCTATTACTTTGATTTGGTTCACAGAAATGATGTTAAACATCATAATGTGCCTAAGAATCATAAGTGGATTATTGTCAGGACTAAGAAAAGATTTTATCTTTACAAAAGGCTGCTCTTCTTAGTGGTACTAATTTTAGAAGTTGCAAGTTTGTTGCCTCTAAATTGGATGTTTCCTTATGACTCGGTCCGGATTATAAAATTATTCATTGGATTAAGCCTTTTAATTATTTTATTAGAAATAATACTGATGGCTCTCTAGCACATAACAAGTCGAGTTGTGGTGGTATATTTAGGAATAATCTTGGGAATATTATCTTCCTTTTTTTCCACTCCTCTCTCTACTAATTCTATTATTTTTGTGGAAATGATGCCTATTTGTCATTCTCTTAAGCTTTGTTTGGATAAAAATTTTCATACTATTTCGTTGGAATCTGATGGTGAGATGGTTGTTGCTATGATCAATTTTAACCATAAGGGTAATGCTTAGTTTTTTTATTTAATTAGAAATATTAAAGCTATTATCTCTAAAATTTCTTTTAAAATTACTCATATTTTAAGAGAAGGTAATGCTTGTGTGGATTTCTTAGCTGGTTTGGGGTGTAATTTCTCTGATTTTACTTTGTTTACCAATGCGAATATTTCTAAGAAATTAAGAGGGTTGCCTAATTTAGATAACTGGTTTGCTTTTATGTTAGATTTTCTTAATTTTCTTCTTTCTTTTATGTTGTTGGTTTTCTTCTTGGGAGGTTCTTTTTTTTTTTGCTATTGGCTCCTATTCTTTCTTAGAGGTTTCCTCTTCTTGTATTTTTCCTGTATTTTATAGGTTGGAATGTTGGCTTCTACTATTTTAGTTGTCTATTGTATGCCTTTTTAATGTGATCTCTTGTGGGCTTATTCATGGTTGGTTTTCTTTAGTGTCTTTGTGGTTGGTATCTTTGAGCTCCTAGTTTTGGGTGCCCTCCTGGATGAGATGTTGTTTCTCTTCCTTCTATTTTCTTTTATTGGTTAATTTGGTTCAGTGCTACTTCTTTTCTTTATGGGTTTGGTGGCCTTGTTGTTTCTATTTTGTTTTGTGGCTACTATGGCCTATTATGATTACTTTAGTCTGGTTAGAGTTTGTGAGCTTGCTGTTTGCTTCCTTTCTTCTCACCCCCCCACTTACTTTTGTTTCTGGTGCTTCCTCTTTGGTTGGTGGCTTTGTTTATTATTCTGATTTCTCTTGGGTGGTTGGATGGTTCTGCTGGCTTGGATTTTTCTTTGTTGGCTCTTTTTTTACTATTGTCCCCTTTATGGTGGCTCTTCTTACCTTTTTGGTGGTTGTTCTAGATCTTTGCTAGTTATTTGGTCGGGTGCCTTTGTGAGGTCTGGCTAGGATGTTAAATTTTATTTTTTTGGTTTATATTTGTGACTATAACCCTCCTCTTTCGAGTTTATCGCTCATAAATTTTTGTTGCCCCTTCTTATTTTTATGACTAAGCTTGAGCCTTTTCTGTCCTTTCTCTTTATCTTTATTTATTTTCTTTTATTTATGCTTATCTTTGCTTTAATTTTTTTCTTGCAGGTTTCCCCCGCTTGTTCTTGGGACTCTTTAGATGGATCTGACTTGTTCTCAGTTGCACTATCTTTTGTATTAGTTAGGGATTTTTTAGGTCCTTTGAGTAGTAGTCTTTGAGTTTTATCCCTTTAAATCCTTGTATCCTTTTCTTTTGGTAATAAAATTTCCTCCCAAAAAAAAAAAACCCATAAAACCTAAACCTTAAAAAACCCTAAACCCTAAACCCCAATCCCTAAACCCTAAACTAACCTTAAACCCTAAGCCTAAAACTAACCCTAAACCCTAAGAATGGATAGAACCTTGATGAACATCATCACAACTAGACCCGCCTAGATCCAAGGTGGAGGTGAAGGCAGAGGCAGTGGTTATCGCAGTGGTGGTGGGGGATCTAAAGGGGATGTTGGATATGGAGGTGGTGGTCAGAGTAGTGGTGGATATGGAGGCGGGAGGAGAGATGGAGGTTACATCCATGGCGGCGGCGGAGATTGGAGATCTGATGGCGAATCCCATTACTCGAGAGGTGGGGTGGTCGATGGAGAAACAGAAGAACATTCTGAATTGCTTATGGAATTGTCTTTATGTAGAGATGGTTCTACTTATCTAGGGTTTGAATTTGCTCTATCAGTGCTCATATTTTATCTATTTCATTGCTTGTGTCTTAGAAAACTTGGGGTGCTACTTGGTTGATGAAATTGAAAAGAAGAAATGTTGAATCTAAATTTGTTCTCTATTAAAAATAAACCTTAAACTCTAAACCCTAAACCCAAAACCCTAACCAAAAACTTAAACCCTAAACTTAAAACCTAAACTTAAACCTTAAACCCTAAACCCTAAAACAAACTAAACCCTAAAACCCTAAACTTAAATCTAAACCCTAAAACCTAAATAAACTAAACCTAAACCCTAAACCTAAACCTAAACCCTAAACCTAAACCTTAAACCCAGGAAGTTTAAAACCTAAACCTAAATAAACCCTAAACACTAAACCTTAAACCCTGAAGTAAGCCTAAACCTTAAACCCTAAACTAACCATAAAAACTAAACACTAAACTAACCCTAAGCCTAAATAAAATGAGATAGAATGACCTAATCCTAATATAGTTATAAAAGAATTTTTCAAGATACTTTCCCTTGACTTTTAGAGATTTGAATACCCTAAACCCTAACCCTAAATCATATTATAATACCATATATTATAGTATAATGTAGCATCATATATTTTAGCATGTAGTGATGTGTTTTTGGATGTTATAAGATGTTTTCAAATGTTTTAGTATATTAGGGTATTATGCCCTATAGTCTATATTAATATAAATCCTAACAATATTGATTTAATAAATTACATGATGAGATTTGTTAAATTTGAAGTGGGAATTATGCTGTAGTACCAAAGGTGTGCTATGCCACTTGTACTCTAAAAAGTAAGATTTTATGTTCAAAATAAATATTATATGTTATAGCATAGTATAGTAACATATATCATAATATATTATTTTATGAATTTTAAATTCTTTTAGTATTTTACAATCATGCAGTCAAGCCTACACTAGCATTATATATAAAAATGTTGATTTAGACTTTAAAATTGTGGAATTTGGCCAAATTCATAATAGGTAGAGCATGACATCATAATATATTATTTCAATTTAAAATATGTAAGTGATATGACTAAAATATATAATTTTTTGTTGTTTAGACTAATTTTATGATTTTTTCTCTTAAGCAATCCCTTATGATGTGATATGCAATTTAATATAATATAATATAATATAATATAATATAATATAATATGTTATAGTCTATTATTATATATAGGATGCTATAACATACATCATCAAGATAGCATACTATTGTGTATTACTACTTGTTGTTTAGTTTTTAGTTTGTTTTATAGTATGATGTAGTAGAGTCAATACTAGTATAATTCATAAAAATAATGATTTATGTGAGATGATGGGATTTTTCAAATTTAAGGTAAGCTTTAGGGAACATCATTGGGGGTGTGCAATGGTGTATCATTTAATTAAAAAAATGAAATTTTCAACCAAAATGTTCATTTTCAACAAAATTTTATAAATTTTTTGCTTAAAGTGATTCCTTTTAAGGTGTAATGTAAGATAATACATTATATGAAAGCATATAAAATATAATGTACATAACAAAATAACTTCACATATATATATGAATGTGGTGGTGTGTTACTAAATGTTATTGTACATTTTGTTATGTTTTACTTTTATTATAATGCATTGGGTCAAAACTCACAAAAATGTTAATTTGAAGGTTGAGATGGAAGAATTTGGCCAAATTCATGGCACACACCAAGAAACAACACCAAAATTATACTATTTTGTACCATTTTTAATAGAAAAATAATAATATTACATCCAAAATGAACATTATTCATATTTTGAAAAAAATTTATTATTTCTTCCTTTTAAGTGATTCTAATGAGGTGTAATGTTAAATAATATATTATATTATAGAAAATTATAATATAACATCATATATTATAATATAATATAGTGTGTTAATTCACACTATAATATGTTTAGCATGATATTGTATAGTTACTTTGTGCTTTCACCATCACAAATCATAAAATGTTGATAATAATGTTATGATGATGTAATTTGAACGAATACATTGTTAGGCTTTTAGTTGAAGTATTAAAGGTGTGCATATGAGAAGAAATAAGATTTGATGAGACTTCCATGTTACATGGAGGGAGATAGGGGGATCACACATGCATTGGACATGACATGTGAGGTCTATTGAGGGCTTAGAAGAAAATATGGGATAAAGTTTGAATTTGATTTCATTATATGATTTGTGGAAAGAAGATCCAGGGATATGAATCTATAATCCACTATGGATTAAGATCGAATTAACTTTAATTTATTTTATTTTAATTGATGTGGAGGCACATTTGCTAGAGATATGGGCTCGAGTCCACTGGGGATCGGGTATATGAACATTCTACGAGGGAAGCAGCTTTGAGCTATCCATTGGGGATTAGGATTTGAGTTTGATTTCATAGATTTTTTTTTTTGGGATGTATCTACTGGGAATAAGAGTTTGGTTGGATTTCTATGATTTAGACTCTACTGGGAGAGTTTGTTTAATTTTGCTCCTTTAGGGAGGTTGGTTTTGAATTTGATTTTTTTTTTTGACTTGTTAATATATGATTTGGGCTCCACTAGGGAGAAGGGTGTGATTTAACTCCACTTCAGAAAATCAGATCGAGTTTAATTTTGTTTCAATTAATGTATGGACCTTATTAATGTGCAATGGACCTACTGAAAATGGGCTATATTAGCCTTGACCTACCTCAAGTTTACAAATTCAAAGGGATAGTCTACTAGTTATGAGGTAGAGCAAGCCAACCTAAGGGGTTGCATTTTGATGTGCAACGACTATGCTAGGAAGAAGGCATAGTAGACTTACATCTTTCAAAGCAAGGAACAACCAGGGTGGCGGGCAGATGCACAACAAATAACGACCTGTGATTACGAGTGAATCCGCAGAACTTATGTCAACTCCAAAGTAGTAAGGATTAATTTTATCTTATTTTCATGTGATTTGATATGGTTTATTTGGTTTAGTTTGATTTCAAATTGAGGGCATATCTGTTGGGGATGTGAGCTCAATCAAATTTTATAGGTTTAATTTATGTGTGGTGTGATGGACCCATTGAGAAGGGGCTATATCAGACTTGTTCTATCTTAGATTTACAAATCCAAAGGGATAGTCTATTGGTCATGGGGTAGAGCTAGCTAACCCAAGGGGTTTCCTTCGTGTAATGGCTATGCTAAGAAGGCATAGGAGACTTACATCTTCTAAAGTAGGGAACACTGACTTATTGGTAGCACAACAACAAATAGAACGACTTAGGGGTGACTATTGAGTGAATCGGGACTTATATCAATTTAAGAGTAATTACTAAAAGGGAGCTTTGCTAATACTGCCTTAAAGATTGGATGCTTGCTTGGGAAAATGTGTCACTAGGGGTGTCCTCCTAATCCATAAGTGAATATAAATTTTGTTTATATGTTTGTGTGGACCTATGGTGTGAGGGACCACACCGAGAAAGTATGTCCTTGACCTATCTCATTTACTGACCAAGGGAGAATCTAGACATCCATAAGATTCTACAACCATACTTACTAGGAAAGGGGAGCTATCCAATCGGATAGTAACCCGAGTAGTGTCTAAATGGGGTTACAAAGGGCGTGATCCAAATATAGTGCCCACAATTGAGGTGATGCTAGGGGCATTATCCTGAGCTCTAAAAAAGAAAGAATAGGTGTATAATGGCCAACTCAAGGAAAGCATAGCGACTTACATCTGCCATAAGTGGTGTATCCTAAGGTGCAAGAACTAACCAACCTAAGGTGTATCCGTCAACATGAGTGGTGTATCCATCAGCATAGTGACAACCAACCAACTTAAGGTGCCCGTCGATGTGCAACAATCAATATGGAAAGAAAGCATGTAGGCTTAAAACTTTCCAAGCAGAACTAATCATCGGGATAGTCATTTGTCGGCAGGATAGATTCTATCTGACCTAGAATGACTACTAAGTGGGGAGCCCCGAGGAAGGACTGGACTTAGACTTGAAGCAATCAAGAGGGAAGGAGCCTCTAAGGGACTTATCATAAACCTCAAATATACTTGACCCAAGCATGAAGGCTAATCTAATAAGAAAGCATAGCAGACTCACATTTTCTTAAATAAAGCCAACATAAGGTAGCTTACCTGCCACGCAGTAAGGCCTACCAAACTAACAAGGCACTCATCGGTGTGAAGTGGCCAAGTAAGAAAAGAAAGCATAGCAGACTTACATCTTCCAAAGAAAGAAGACCACTAGGGTGACACACTAGCGGGGTGCCGTACCGACTGGAGCTGAAGTTAGTGTCATTGGGGCATTATCTCAACTCAAAGTATCCCAAGATAAAAGACATGTGTTTGTTTTATATGTTTATGCATAGTTCATGTTTGTGTTGTTTCAATGAAGGATAGGATGCTGCGTGGGTTCCTTACACCAACCATAAACACAATGTGGCATATTCAAAAACAATAATACTTTCAACATGGATGAGATTGAATTTGAAATGGAATTTTCAAACATGATTTATAATATTTCTATAGTAGAGCCCATTGATTGGGCTCTCCTAACAATTAATGAGTTGATAAGATCTTCCTTGGTAGGCCTTCTCTATGGAAAAAGGGTCTTCCCAAGTGCGTTCAAACTTGCCTCCCATCTTATGATAGGCAATAATCTCTCCTTAGAACTAAATTAAGCTCTCCTACTTGAAAAGCTCTAGGATGGATCAACTTATTATGTGCTTGAATCATTTTGGCTTTGTACAACTCTAGGTTTTAGCATGCCCGCAGACATCTCTCCTCTGAACCTTCGAGCTCTTCTAATCACAACTTGGCATTATGCTCTGTTATGATCTTGCAATGCACAACTATCCTTAGTGATGGGAGTTGGACTTCTAATGGTAGAATGGCTTCGGACCCATACACTAAGAAGAAAGGAGTAGACTGAGTTGGAGTTCTATATGTGGTGCGGTAGGCCTACATGGCTTCAACTAACTGCTCATGCCACATTTACTTGTTGTTGTGTGTCTTCTTCAGTATTTGGATGAGAATTTTGTTGAAGGCTTCTGCTGAGCCATTTGCCCTCAAGTAGTTAATGGTAGAGTATCTCCAATATATCTCTCAAAGTTATTGATCTTGCTCTTGAATGTAGTATAATTATTATATCATTCATCGAGGCACTCAACCTATATATGATATGGTTCCTAAAAACTAGAGCACATGCCGAAGCTATGATCTCCGAGCATAATCACCTTCACCCATTTGGAAAGGTATCCAGTAGCAGCTAAGATGAATCGATGACCTTTGAAAGAAGAAGATCAATCGACCCACTATGTCCAACACTTGAATGGCCATGAGGCCAATGTAAGATGTAGAATGTAAGGCGGTTGGTGTAGGACTACACCATGTATTTGACATTGGTGGCATCACCTAGCCGTATCCATGTAATATTTGATCATCGATGGCCATAAGTATCATAGTCTCTTGATCTTGGCTTTCATCTTTAGACCGGATTGGTTGGCTCCACATAATGCTGAGTGTACCTCACACAATCTTATGGGCTTCATGCTTATATAAACAACGTAACCATATATGATCAAAAGATATGATACAAGACACCATCCACAAGAGCATAGGAAAGTGCCCTACTTCATTTGATGGGCTTGGGATTTCTCTGAGGTAGTTTGCCTTTATTTAGGTAATCTATGAATGGTTTCCTCCAATCTAACTCCTCATACTTCTTGGCAATGGTAACCTCCCCTTCAAGAGAGTACTTTTTGATGAGTTCAATATCAATAAGAAATAAGACTTGTCTATTTTGGACCTTTATTGATATGGACTCATCCTCTGGACATGCCAACTCCTTAGCATGCTTGGCTAAAGCATACAGATTCTTCTCTCAAGGAATCTTATAAATGGTAACCTCTGAGATTTGGGCCATCAACTCCATGGTGTACTTGTGGTAGTGATGGAGCTTGGGCTTTATAACCTTATAGGACCCGATTTGGTGGATCACTACCGAGAATCTCCAAAGATGTTGATGTTCTGGATGCTTAGAGTAACTAACTAACTCAAGACTGCAATCACTTCATTTCATTGTTGGTAAAGATTGGACAAGATGATATGAGAATCTCATCACATCAGTAGCCTTGAGTTAAGAGAACTATTCCTACCCTTGCCTTTCTTTGAATAGTAGACTTGTTCTTCTCTCTTTGAGAGGAAGCCTCACCATCAAAGTACATCCCCCCAAGTGAATGCTTGTATCTCCTAAGTTTATGATTTATTCATCGGGAGATCATCACTAAGCGAGAGTCAGAGAAAGTGGGTGCTAAGAAATCAAGCTTGTCCTTTCACCACATGGAGGGGTACGAAGGTAATGTCAAACTATGAGAGGATCATGGACTGTCATGCTAACCGTCCGGATAGTGTCAACCATGTCATGAGATATTGTAGCGGATTAATCCTTGAAATTAAATTCACCTTATGAGGAAGCATGTAGTGTTGTAGCTTTTGTTATGCAAAGATTAAAGCTAGGCAATGCTTCTCAATGGTGGATACCCCGAGGGATTAGATGATGGCGAGGTAGTAGAGTGCATTTTCCATCCTTTCATCATTGGCTTGGGCCAACAAAGCACCAAGGGAGTTGTTTCTAACAACAGTGTAAAGTATGAGTAGAACTAACAGTCATCAGTAATGCTTGATGTCTCAAGAATGCTCACACTTATCATCCACTTGAACTTGGCATCCTTTTGACAAATCGAGAATGGTGACATCTTCGATAGGTTAGATATAAATGCATCTTAGATATGCCACCCTTGGAATGATCTAAGTTGAGTTAAACTTTTAGAGGGTGGCATTTCTAATATCACCTTGATCTTCTCGGATCGATTTGATTCTTTGGTGTTGGACAACAAACCCAAGGAATTTCCTTGAAGCTACTCGAATGCACACTTCATGGGGTTCATTTTGAGGTTAAATTATCTTAACTATTTGAAAACTACTCTAAAGTTAAAGAGATGGTCTTCCTTTTCTCTACTTTTGACCACAAGATCATCAACATAGCATTCGACCTGATGATAAATGAGTTCATCAAAGATTCAAGTCATAGCCCACTTGTATGTAGCGACAACATTTTTAAGGCTGAAAGGCATGACCTTATAGCAATAGATTTCGATTGGGGTTCTAAAAGTAATGTTTCTTTCATCTTCAGGAACCATCTTTATTTGGTTATATCCATATGAGCCATCCATGAAAGAGAAGACTGCATAAGATGAGGCAATGTCTACCATCAGCTTCGAGATTGGTAGTGGAAATTTGTCTTTTGGACATGCCTTATTTAAATCCCTAAAATCAATGCATATGTGAATTTGGCAATTCTTTTTCTTAATTGGGATGATGCTAGCTAACCAGGTGGGATATTTTTCTTCCAAGATGAAGCCAACAACGATCAATTTCTTGACTTCAAAAATGACCTTTGTTTTTATGTCTAATCGCATGCATCTAGGAGTTTGCTTGTAGGTTAGCGGTAATCTATTGCTAGTTTATGGACTACTACGTCAAGAGCCAATCCAGGCATCTCTTCATAACTCCATGTAAAGTAGTCCTTAAACTCAATCAATAGTCTAACTATGTCATTAGTTTCAATTTCATTCAATAAAGAACTGATGTATTTCGGGTGTGGATCTTCTTCAATTCCTAAGTTTATTTCATTGAGCTGGTCAATGGTTGACTTGATCTCTTCTTCAAACTCTAGCGGTGCATTTTTGACTTCAAAATCATCTTGATCATCTAAAGTTTCTAAGCACAACTCCTCATATGAGTTAATATGATTTGAAAATAACCTATCAGATTCTAAATGATTGGTGATGAGCTAATAGTCATCATCATTTGGATCCACTATACCAAATCTCAGTCCCGGTCTTGATTGAGAGCTTTTGCATTTGTTCTTACATCTTCTTTCAAAGTAGTCTGACCTATGCTTTGACCATGTATGTGGAATTAACCCTTTCTTTGCTAAATTATGAACACAAGACAAGTACCAATCAAAAGGTAATTCTATTAAATCTTTATATGAATCATCCTCAAGTTTTACATCAACTTCTTAACTTAAGGATGATTCTTCCAAAATGAACCTCTGAGTCTTCACACCTATGATGACTTAGGGGCTTCCTTAACTTACAAAACCCTCGACTTTTGAGAGGAAGTCGGTTAGAGCTAAGGTTCCAAGCGATGCCTATTTGTTTCACATATAGACTTGGATACACTTATGCTTTGCTTTGGAGCCTCTTCATATCATCGGCTCAAGTGTCACCTCCATGGGAATCTACTACTGAGAAGAGTTGGCTGGTGTGCTAACCATATAAGACTCATCCTATGAACTAGATTCTAAGTCTATATGGATAGCAGGTGCACTCTAAGTAGCTGGGACATATCTTCTATTGGGTGGCCAATAAGGAGGTTTTTTACCCCTAGGATTGCCTCTGAACTGGCCTCTTCCTCTACCTGGTAGAGGTTAGGTCATCCTACCTATATGTTCAAATAGAGTAACGAACTGTGGGTGGAATCTAATGTTAGGCTCCACTTCCTCCTCCAAGTCTATTTTTGCTCCCTTTTATTTTTTCTTTTCATTTTCTTTTTTTTTTTTCTATTTATCTTTTATTTTTTTCTCTTTTCTTTTCTTTTATTTATAAACATTTGCCAAGTTGAGAATAGACTTGTTGATTTTGAGGGAGATAGTAAGCGCATCCACATATATGTCAACCTCATGAACGTAAATGGCTTGAGATCTTATTTGACATAGTAGATGATCCCACTTCTCACAAACTTCATACACTGTAGAAAATGAAACTATGTTGTTCTCATGTATCCATGTTCTCCCAAACAAAGCATTGAAAGATGTATCCGGTCTATAATGTGAAACTTGGCCGTCTTCCAATCATCTATCTCCAAGGGTAACACTATGGAGCTGGAGCTGTTGACCTCACTTTTGGAGTGTCAATCTTCCTATCTTAGACTTAGGAGTCTTCTATACACTAAGACTTCCTATAAGACACTTCTAACAATTAGGTAAACACTTAACCTAAGCCTAAAGACTTAGAAGGGTTAACCATAGGATTAAGTTAAGCCTTAAAGATTAAGATAATCCATCAACCCTACAACCCAAATCCAATCCATGTTCTCCTTCTCAAACCAAACCTCAAGTTCAATTCAAACATCAAATTCAAATCCAAATCCAAACCCAAATTCAAAAACCAAATGATTGAAGCCGATGATCAAATCCAAACTTGAAACCCTTCATAAGTCATATGACCTATCCCATGGACTTAGACAAATCTTAATCCAAATCAATCCAAAATCAATTGATTTTCTCATAAACAATTTATATCTTCAGTCATCTTCCTAAATATAAATCAAATCTACATTTAAATGATCAAAACTAAATCAAACTAAATCAAATTAAATCAAATCCCTTCCTAAGTCTTATGACCTATCCCATGGACTTAGCCAAATCTTAATCCAAATCAAGTCAAATGCAATTAATTTCTCACAAATCAATCATATTTTCAATCATCTTTACAAATTTAAATGAAATATACATTTAAATCATCAAAACTAAATTAAACCAAATCAAAATCAAACATAAGCCACATGATCCAATTCGATGGACTTAGCCAAATTCCTTCATTCAAAAACCCAAATTCAATTGATTTTCTCATGAATCACTCATACCTTCAAGTGTATTGACAAATATAAATGAAATCTACAATCATCAAGCCAAACCCAAATCAAACCAAGTCAAATCCAACTTAACCCTTTTGACTTGAAATGTTCAAATGATCAAAACCCATTTGAAAGTACAAATTTATATATGTCAATCCCAAATCTATATATAAACTCAACTAAATCAAACTCAACCCAAAATCAAGCCAACTAAACCAAATTGCTCCACTTGACCCAAAGTGGCCAATTTGACCTATTTGAGCCAAGTTCTAATCCAACCAAAATTAGATTGAACCAAGCCCATCAAAAATTCCTATCGTGATTATTGATCACCCTAGGTTGATCAATTATCACAAATTATGTCAAACCAAGTCAACTTGATCATTTGACCAAGTCAACCCCTTAACCCATATGAACCCAAACTAGCCAAATTGCAACCTAAGCCAAATCCCTTTAAACCAATGATTCATAAGAAATTAAAATCTATATTTGAATATGACTTGACCTTCAATTGAGTCAAACTAAACCCAATTGGCACTCCTGAGCCAAGTTGACCCAAATTGACCTAAAAGACCAAATTGGGTCAAATCAAAATATAAACCAAATTGATTGCAACCAATGGCTCAAGTTCATTCCAAATTGATTGTTGAACTTGACCAAAGCCATGATTGGACCCAATTGAACCCAATTGACCTACTTAGCCCAATTTGACCTAAAGGTTCAAGTTGGCCTAAATCAAAACCAAATCCAAATTAATTTAAACAAAAGCCTACAA
Organism: Cymbidium sinense; assembly: GCA_021442155.1. Lineage (NCBI taxonomy): Eukaryota > Viridiplantae > Streptophyta > Magnoliopsida > Asparagales > Orchidaceae > Cymbidium > Cymbidium sinense. Next base: position 104,958,307 of record CM038214.1, on the reverse strand, counting down.
TCATCTTTGATTGGTCAACAAAACCCATACCAACACTCAACCCAAGCCAATTTGGCCAATTTGGTCAAATTGGTCAACTTAAACCATTTGACCCGAATGAATTCAAATGAGCCAAAATCAAATCTAAGATAAACTAAACCAAACCAATTAAACCAAAACATCCCAAATGATCATATGAACTTAACCCAACCCTTGGTTTGACCCAATTTGACCAATTGGTCAACTTGACCCAACTTAACCCAATTTGACATAAATGGGTCAAATTGAGCCAAACCTAACCAACAACTCCAATTGACTTGAAATTTAGGCTGATCCACTTTTGGCTCATTTCAAATCTGCCCAAATAATCATTCTACCCTTGGGTCAAGGGTATCACATGAGACAAATCACTCATGTAAGGGGACATTTCCATTCCTTGGCCACTTAGTAATCTCCCAATGGTCTACCTAGGCACCTATGACAGTACCCAACATGACCCATGGGATGGTTAGGTCAGCCATGACCCATAAGAGGTGAAATCACCTCACCCTCCCCATTAGAGCATTTGAAACACTTAGGACACCCATGATTCCTCCTTGGCAACCACCTCCACACCTTCAACCAACCAAGGCAGCCAACTCACCTCCTCCCTTCCACCCATAACTCCTTGAGATGGTCGGATGGAAAATTAGAAGCCAAACCCAATCCCACGATCAAGTTGAAGGGGGTATACACCCCCTCATTTCCACTCAAACACACACAAAAATCATTCTTCAGAGCCCTAGCTACCCAAGATGAGCTGCTACAACCAATCCTTAAGCTCCCAAGCTCATTCCTCGATAAAAAAATGCCATTCCCGTCTGTCCTGAAATAGGACACTCCCATTGTTGGCCTAACTTCCTCATGTCTCGATCAAACTCAAATTAACTTTGCACGCACCTTCCTTATGCCTCATCGAGCAAGAATAAATCATCTCCCAAGCTTTTCGATCACCGGAGGTGGTACTTCATCCAAAATTGAGCTCCAAATTATCGGTTCTTTGCCTTCTGAGAGAACGTTGAGGAATTGATCCAATTGTTGCTCAACAGGAATTCATTTCCACTAGATGAAGCTTTCTCAATTGTTTGAGCAATTGGGCTTTAGCTCTAGTGAGGTATGCTTCCAAAACTGATCCTTAGCCAAAATGGGTTGGAGATTTTTGAAGAAAACTTGCATCTCGTGTGATCTTGATCATTGGATCCCTTCCGATCGATGTCGTAATGGTGTTGGAACCTTTTAGAGTTGATCTAAGCTCCAGTAAGCTTGGATCAAGTGAGCAGTGCACATACTCCATTCTCCCTCACTCGCTTGAAGTTAGATCGGCATTAGTTGAGATTAGATCGCTAGATTGATCGATTTAATCCTATTAAGCTATGGGATTAATCATAGTGTCCGATCTTAGATCGGATGGCGCAAGAATGTGCATCGCCACATAAACGTTGAATCGGATAAGTTTTAGTAGCCAATCGCTGATGGAAAGCATGCATCATCGCAGCGTGGCCAAATGGATTAGGCTTTAATTAGGCTTAATTTATCATTTTTAATGGTTGAAAGTTCTAAAAATAATAAAACATCAAATGGAAATAAAAAAATGCAAATAAATACTAATTTTAAAGGTATTCTAGAGGAGAATTAATTAAAAATGATCTTAACTAATTTTAAATAGTAATTAAGGTTTAATTAGGGTTTAATTAAAAAATTAATTAGCTTAATTACTTTTTTTACTTGAAATTAATCCCAAATTTTATGGGTTAATTTAATGGGATGACGCCTCCCATGATTTTCTTGGGATTTATTGCTCACTTAAATAAGAAAATTGACTAATTATACCTTAACTACTCTTTTAAGTTAATTAATGAATAATAAACCCATGAACAATAACAAATTGGTTAATTAAGTTTATTAATCATTGTTCAACACTAAGTGAACTAAGGAATAGGGTTGGGACCACTTTCCTAAGTTCATTTCACTCATTTTTAAAATGAAATTAATTAAGATTTAACTAATTAATTAAATCACTTAATCAAATTGAAATCATAATCACATCAGACCTTAATTAACTAAATCATGGGGTAGATCTTTAGGTGTTTAATAACCTAAAGGAGTTTAATGAAATTATGGGTGAAAAATAAGAGTAATTAATTAGTCGATTAATCTAATTAAAAATTAATCATGAGCCAATTGCATTAGGCCCCTTTTATTTCCTAAGATCATTGTAAGTTTATTTTCCATGCATATAATGTTGGCTCATAATTATTTTGTTAATTACTATAAGGTGACATAGATAAGAATAATTAATTAATCTAATTAAGGGTTCAACTTAATTAACCCATAAAATCAACTTAATTATATTTCCTTAAATTAAATCAAATCACTAATGTGGGAATGGGTTTAAAACAACAAGTGATGATTTTTCTTCTCCTCTTTAATCAAATCAAATCCAAAACTTAATTAAAAAAGAAGCTTTGGTTTACTTTAAACAATCTTATTTGATTTAATTATCCTTAAGAACTAGTTTGGTTGAAAGAATCACATGCTTATATTTGATTGTCCTCTTTTCAATCATGTTAAATTTGGTATGTCATTTGAATTCATGCATCCATCTTTTCAAAATCAAGTAAAGCTTACATGTGTTGATTTAATTCAATATATGTTTGGCTATTATCACTATTAAATCCAAATGTATTTTTCAAAAGCTTATAAATGAATAATAATATGTGTTATGATGCTAGTTATAAATAAATAAGAAATGCATGTGCTTATAGCTTAAGTGTATGAATGTTGAGTTCTCTTTCCTCTATTCATGTGTTGATTTATATAAGATTGAATGGTAATGGGTATATAGCCTGGATATCCCAGGAACTCAAGTATTTTGCTAGCCCCAATTAGGTCATTTGATTACCTCACTTCCCTGATTTATTTCTTGGTTGATGAAATCAAAAAGACGAAATGCTGAATCTGAATTTGTTCTTTGTTCTAAATTAAAACCTGAATCCTAAACCTGAATCCTAAACCTAAACCCTAAATTAAAACTAATCCTAAACCTAAACCCTAAACCCAAAACCATAAACGCTAAACCCTCAACCCTAAACCATAAAACCATAAAAGCCTATACATAAACTAAATAAAACATAAAAATAAAATATATAAAAAAACCTAAACCTAAATAAAATAAATAAGTAAAATAAAATAAAAAACTAAACTAAAACCTAAACCTAAACCTAAACCAAAACCTAAAAATAAAATAATATAAGAAATAAAAATTAAACTAAAATAAAATAAATAAAACCTAAACTAAACTAAAAAGATAAAATAAATCTAAAAATAAAACCTAAATAAAATAAAAACTAAAGGTAAAATAAAATAAAATAAACATAAAATAAAATAAAATAAAATCAAAACTAAATAAAAACCTAAACCTACAAAATAAACCTAAAAATAAATAATAAATAAAATCTAAACCTAAAATAAAACAAAATAAAATAAATAAAATAAACCTAAATAAAATAAAATACACCTAAACCTAAACCTAAAATAAAGTAAACCTAAACCCCAAACTAAATAAAATAAAATAAACTAAAATAAACCTAAACCTAAACTAAAAAAAAAACCTAAAACCTAAAATAAAACCTAAAATTTAAACCTAAAAAAATAAAATAAAACATAAGCATAAACCTAAAATAAAACAAAACCTAAATCTAAAATAAAATAAAGCTCAACTATAAAATAAACCTGAACCTAAAAAAATAAACTAAAGTAAGAAACCTAAACTAAAATAAATAAACTAAACTAAATAAAAAACCTAAATAAAAATAAAAATATAAAATAAACTAAAGGAACTGAAAAATAAACTAAATAAACTAAATAAACCTAAACTTATCGATTAACTTCATTTAAAAAAAACCATAAACCCTAAATCCTAAACCCTAAAACCTAAACCCTAAACCCTAAACCTACAACCCTAAACCCTAAAAAAATCAAACCCTAAACCTAAACCATAACCCTAAACCCCAAACCTTAAAGCATGTAGACCTTAAACCCTAAACTCACCCTAAACCTACTAAACTACCCTAAACCTAAACCTAACCCTAAACCCTAAACCCTAAACCCCAAACCCTAAACCTAAACCTAAAGTAACTAAATAAATTTAAAATAAACCTAAATCCTAAAACTAAACCTAAACCTAAAACCAAGAAACCCCAAGAATGGGAACTTGGAGTGGGAACATCACCACAAGGCTCGGTCTAGATTCTACTGAGGCAAAGGAGGCAAAGGTTATTGCAATGGTGGTAGGGGATCTGGTGGTGCTGGTGGATATGGAGGTGGTGGTCAAAATAGTGGTGGTTATGAAGGCAGGAAGAGAGACAAAGATCACAATTGTGGTGGTGGAGGAGGGAGAGATCGGGGATATGAAGGTGGATCCTGCTACTCGAGAGCCCGAGGTGGTTCTGATGAGAACTAGAGAAACTGAAGCATGCCCGATCCTATCTACTACTTATGGAACTGTGTCTTAATAGTAGAGACAGTTCTATTTATCTATTATTTTTGATTTGCTCAATCCATGCTCATTTTTATCTATGTCATCGATTGGTTTTAGAAAACTTGGTCTATTACTTGGTTGATGAAATCAAAAAGAAGAAATGTTGAATCTAAATTTGTTCTCTGTTAAAAAAAACCAAAAACCCTAAACCCAATAAACCAACCACCACAAACCCACCCAAAACTCACCCTCAAAACCCTAAACCCCTAACTAAACCTCTAAACCCTAAACCCATAACCATAAACCCTAAACCCCTAAACCTAAACCCTAAACCCTAAACCTCTAAACCCTAAACCCTAAACTAAACCCAAATGCTAAAACTAAATAAAACCTAAAAAAATAAATAAAAACTAAACCAAAAATAAAATTAACTAAAACCTAAACCTAAACCTAAAAGAAAATAAAACTAAAAATAAAAACTAAGATAAAATAAATAAAACCTAAATTAAACTAAAATAAATAAAATAAAATAAAAAACTAAATAAAATAAAATAAACATAAAATAATAAAATAATAACTAAATAAAAACCTAAACTTGAACTAAAAACCAAACTCTAAACTAAAATAAAATAAACCTAAACCTAAACTAAAATAAACTAAACTAAATAAACCTAAACCTAAAATAAATTAAACCTAAACTAAATAAAATAAAATAAAATAAAATAAACTAGCAAAATAAAATAAAAATAAAACTAAAATTAAACCTAAAAATAAAATAAAACCTAAACTAAACCTAAAATTAAAAAAATAAACTTAAACCTAAAAAATAAAATAAAAATAAAACTAAACTAAAAAATAAACTAAACATAAACCCCTAAAAAAATAAAATAAAAACCTAAATTTAAAAATAAGCATAAAAATAAAACAAAAAACTAAAAATAAAATAAAATAAATAAATAAATAAATAAATAAAAAAATAAAAATAAACTAAACTTACCTTTACTAAATTTTAAAAAAATAAAAATAAGTAAATGAAAAAATAATAAATTAAAACTAATAAACCCTAAACTAACCCTAAACTAAATCCCAACCACAAACCCCTAAACCCTAAAAAAAAAACTAAATAATAAAATAAAAAACCATAAAATAAAAAACCTAAAACGTTAACCTAATAAATAAAAAAAAACATAAAATATAATAAATAAAATAAAATAACCTAAATAAATAAAAATAAAATAAAATAAAAATAAACTAAAACCCTAAACCTAAAAATAAAAAAAAAATAAAATAAAATAGGTAAAACCTAAACTGACTAAAAATAAAATAAACCTAAGAATAAAACCTAAATAAAATAAAACTAAACATAAAATAAAATAAAATAAAAAATAAAATAAAATAAAATAAAATAAACAAACCTAAAATAAAACTAAAATAATTAAAATAAAACCTAAAATAAACTAAAAAAAAACATAAATCAAAATAAAATAAAATAAACTAAACTAAAAATAAATAAAATAATAACCTAAACCTACCAATAAACTAAACCTAAACCTAAAAACTAAACCTAAACTAAAATAAAATAAAATAACTAAAATAAACCTAAACCTAAACTAAAAAAATAAAACCTAAACATAAACCTAAAATAAAACCTAAACGTAAACCTAAAAATAAAATCAAAAACCTAATCCTAAATTAGATATAAAACTTAAACCTAAAAAATAAAATAAAATAAACTCAACTAAAAATAAACTAAACCTAAACCTAAATCATAAAATAAACTAAAATAAAAACCTAAACTAAAATAAATAAACCTAAAATAAATAAATGAAACTAAATAAATATAAAAAATAAACCTAAATAAAATAAAATAAATAAAAATAAACTAGATTTACTAAATAAAGTAAACCTTGTTTACTTAATTTGAAAAAATAAACCCCACCCTAAACCTATAAACCCTAAACCAACAACCCTAAACCCACCCCCTAAACCTAAACTCATAACCCCTAAACCATAAAGCATAATCACTCCAAACCCTCTAAACCCTAAACCCCAACCACAACCCTAAACCCTCCCAAACCTAAATCTAAAGTACTAAATCATTAAAAAAATAAATAAACCTAAAATAAACCTAAACCTAAACATAAACCCTAAGAATGGACAAAACCTTGATGGCAGGAACATTGTCAACCAGGCTAAGTCTAGATTTGGTTGGTGGATATGGAGGTGGTGGTTAGAGCAGTGGTGATTATCGAGGCGGGAAGAGCCACGGAGGTTACAGCAGTGGTGGTGGTGGAGGGAGAGATCAGAGATATGATGGTGAATTCCAGTACTCAATGGGGTGGCTCATGAGAACAAGAAATCAAGAATTATCCGATTTGGTGCTTATGGAACTGTGTCTTTACATTAGAGATGGTTTCTAGGGTTTTGATTTGCTCTATCGTGCTCATTTTTTGATCTATGTCACCATGTCTTAGAAAACTTGATGTGTTACTTGGTTGTTTAAATCGAAGAAATGCTAAATTTGTTCTTTGTTAAAACCAAAAACCCTAAACCTAAACTAAAGCCCTAAACCCTAAACCTAAACCTAAACCTACAACCACAAAACTAAACCTAAACCCTAAACCTTCCAAAACCTAAACCCTAAACCCACACTTAACCAAATCCTAAACCCTAAACCCTAAACTAAACCCTAAATCGTAAACCCTAAAAAGCTAAAAACCTAAACATAAACTAAATAAAACCTAAAAATAAATAAATAAACAAACTTAAACCAAAATAAAATAAAATAAAAATATAAACTAAAAACTAAACTAAACCTAAATAAAGAAAATAATAAAATAAAAATAAACTAAAATAAAATAAATAAAACTAAACTAAACAAAAAAAATAAAATAAACTAAACTTAAAATAAAAATAAAATAAAATAAAACTTAAATGCTAAACTAAAAAAACACAGACACTAAATTAAAAATAAAATAAACCTAAACCTAAACAAAATAAACTAAACTAACATAAATAAAACCTAAACCTAAACCTAAATAAAAGAAAGTAAACTAAAAATTAACCTAAACCTAAACTAAAAAATAAAACCTAAAAATAAACCAAAAATAAAAACCTTAGACCTAAAAAAAAATTAAATAAAATAAAAACCTAAGCCTAAAAAATAAAAATATAAAAAAATAATACCTAAACCTAAAAAATAAAAATAAAAATAAAACTAAACTAAAAAATAAACCTAAATCTAAACCTAAACATAAAAAATAAATTAAAATAAAAAACATAAACTAAAATAAATAAATTAAACTAAAAAATATAAAAATAAATCTAAATTAAAATAAAGATAATAAAATATAGAAAAATAAAATAAAATAAAAAGCTAAATAAAGTAAATAAACCTAAACCTATTAGTTTACTTAATTTTTTTTAAAAAAACCATAACCCTAAACCCTAAACCCTAAACTCTAAAACCCAACAACTTAAACCCTAAACCCTAAACCTTAAACCCTAAAACCTACAACCCTAAACCCTAAATCTTAAATCCTAAACCCCAAACCCTAAACCCTAAACCATAAACCCTAAATCCTAAACCCTAAACCCTAAACCCTAAACACTAAAAACATAAAAAATCTAAACATAAACTAAATAAAACATAAAAATAAAATAAATAAATAAACCTAATCCTAAATAAAATAAAATAAAAGCCTAAACTAAAACCAAAACCTAAACCTAAACCAAAATAAAAAAATAAAATAAAAAACTAAACTAAAATAAACTAAATGAAAACCAAAATTAAACTACAAAATTAAATAAACCTAAAAAATACAAAATCTAAATAAAATAAAACCTAAAATAAAATAAAATAAGCCTAAAATAAAATAAAATAAATAAAAAAAACCTTAAAACCTAAATAGTAAACTAAAAAAATAAACCTAAAATAAACAAAATAAAATAAACTTAAACCATAAGTAAAATAAATTAAACTACAATAAATAAAACCTAAACCTAAACTTAAACTTTAAAGTAAATAAAATAAAATAATCTAAAATAAACCTAAAGCTAAACCTCCAAAAATAAAACAAAACCTAAAAATAAACCAAAAATAAAAACCTAAAACATAAACCTAAAAAAATAAAATAAAAACCTAAACCTAAACTAAAAAATAAAAATAAAAAATCAAACATAAACCTAAAAAATAAAATAAAAATAAAACTAAACTAAAAAATAAACATAAACCTAAACCTGAACCTAAAAATAAACTAAAATAAATAAACTAAATTAAATAAAAATAAAATAAACCTAAATAAAAAATAAATTATAAAATTAAGAAAAATAAATAAAATATAAACTAAATAAACTAAAACCTATTGGTTTACTTAATTTAAAAAAAAACCCTAAATCCTAAACTCTAAAACTAACCCAAAACCCTAAACCCTAAACCTACAACCCAAAACATAATACCGTAAACACTAAACCATAAAAATCCCTAAACCCTAAACTAACCCTAAACCCTAAACCCTAAACCCTAAACCCTAAACACTAAACCCTAAACCCTAAACTAAACCCTAAAACCCTAAACCATAAACTAAACCTAAACACTAAAAGGCACTAAACCATAAACTTTAAACCTTAAACCCTAAACCATAAGCTCTAAACCCTAAACCTAAACCCTAAACCCTAAACCCTAACCCTAAACCCTAGACTCTAAAAGCATAAACCCTAAAACCCAAAACCCTAAGCACTAAACTATAAACCCTAAACTCTAAATACTAAACCTTAAACCCTAAATCTAAACCCTAAACCCTAAATGTTAAACCCCAAACCCTAAGCCTAAACTTAAAGTAACTAAATAAATTAAAAAATTAACCTAAAGTAAAACAAAAATACCTAAACCCTAAGAATGTAACCTTGATGGTGAACATCACCGCCACCATGCAAAGTAGATGATGTGGAGGTGAAGAGGAAGCGATCGCATGGTGGTGGGGATCTAGAGGTGGAAGCAATGGTGGTTATGGAGGCAGAGGAAAGGTGGTTACGGTGGGGATGATCGTGATATGATGGTGGATCCCGCCACTCAAGTCGTGGTGGTTCTGAGAGAATTGGAGAAATTGAAGAACGCCAATCCAATCCTCTATGGAATGATGTCTAGAGAGATTAGTTATCTCGTGTTTTGATTTGCTTTATGTGTGCTCATTTTATCTATGACGCTGTTTTGTGTCTTAGAAAACTTGGCATGTTACTTAGTTGATGAAATCAAAAAGAAGAAATGTTGAATCTAAATTTGTTCTCTATTAAAAAAAACCAAAAAGCCTAAACCCTAAACTAAAACCTGAACCCTAAACCTAAAACTTAAACCCTAAACCCTACACCCTAAATTGTAAACCCTAAAAACCCTAAACCATAAACCCTAAACCCTAAACCTTAAAACCCTAAACCCTAATCCCTAAACCCTAAAACCTAAACCCCAAACCCTAAACCTTAAACCCTAAACCCTAAACTCAACTAAAACCTAAAAAAGCAAAAAAACATAAACCTAAATTAAATAAAACATAAAAAACTTAAACAAAAAAAATAAAAAATAAAAAAAAAACTTAAACTAAAACCTAAACATAAACCTAAACCAAAATAAATCAAATAAAATTAAAACTAAACTAAAATAAAATAAATAAAACCTAAACTAAACTAAAAATGAAAACCCTAAAGAAAATAAAACTAAACCTAAAATAAAAAAATAAAATAAACCTAAAATAAAAGAAAACTAAATAAAACCTACACCTAAAAAAAATAAATCTAAAAAATTGAACATAAACCCTAAACTAAAAGAAAGCTAAACCAAAAATAAAAATAAAATAAACCTAAACCTAATCCTAAAATAAACTAAACCTAAACCTAAACCAAAACCATAAATAAAATAAAATAAACTTAAAATAAACCTAAACCTAAACTAAAAAATAAAACCTAAAAATAATCCTAAAATAAAAACCAAGAAAAACAAAATAAAAACCTAAACCTAAAAATAAAAAATAAAACCTAAACTTAAATAATAAAATAAAAATAATACTAAACTAAAAAATAAACCTAAACCTAAACCTAAACCTAAAAAAATAAACTAAAATACAAAACCTAAATTAAAATAAATAAACTAAATAAAAAAATAAACCTAAATAAAAATTAAAAAAATAAAATAAACTAAAATAAATAAAAAATAAACTAGATAAACTAAATAAACCTAAACCTACCAGTTTCCTTAATTTAAAAAATTTAAAAAATAAAAAATTGAAAGAAAAACTTAACACTAAACCCAAAACCCTAAACTATCCTAAACCCTAAACCTCAACCTTAAACCTACAACCCTAAACCCTAAGCTTAAACCTTAAAGCCCTAAACCCTAAACCAAATTAAACCTAAATAATAAAACTAAACACTAAACTAAACCCTAAACCTAAACCTAAACTAAACCTTACAACCTAAACTTAAACTTAAACCCTAAACCTAAACTCCTAAATCTAAACCCTAAACCCTAAAATTTAAACTAAACCCTAAAACCTCTAAACCTAAACTTAAACCCTAAACCTAAAACCTAAACCTTAAACTCTAAACTCAAACCTAAACCCTAAACCTAAACCCTAAACCCTAAACCCTAAACCTAAACGCTAAACTAAAACTAAACCTAAATCAAAACTAAACCCTAAACCCTAAACTAAACCTAAACCTAAACCCTAAACCTAAACCTAAATACTACTAAACTAAAACCCTAAGAAAACCTAAACGTAAACTAAATAAAACATAAAAATATAATAAATTAAAAAGCTAAACCTAAACAAAATAAAAAATTAAAATAAAATAAATACCTAAACTTAGACCTAAAAATAAAATACAATAAAAAACTTAAACCAAACTAAAATAGAATAAAGAAAAACATAACCTAAATTAAGAATAAATAAAATAAAATATATAAAAAATAAACAAAAAATTGAAATAAATAAAAAATAAACTAATTAAATCTAAACCTATAGGTTTACTTAAGTTTTTTTAAAAAATGTCCTAAACCCTATGCTAACCCTAATCCATAAACCCTAAACCCTAAAAACCCTAAATCCTAATCTAAACTAAACCTAAACCCTAAAACCCTAAACCCTAAACCCTAAAACCTACAACCCTAAACCCTAAACTCTAAAACCTAAACCCTAAACCTAAACCCTAAACCCTAAACCATAAATCAAACCTAAACCCTAAACCTTAAAACCTAAAACTAAACCTCTCGATCGTGGGTGCTTCGAGATCCTTTGCCGCTTTTTTTCCTTGGGTTTGGCCATTTTTTGATCATTCATGATTTTTGATGTTTTGTCTCGAGTCTCTAATGTCATTTTCCTTTCTCTTCAATGGCAAGGAGCTTTTTCATGCAACCGAAGCTTATCCATCTTGAGGCGTCTAGGGCATCATTTACATGGAATTGTGGATCTAAAATCATCCGCTACTATGCTGCAGCTAAGTCCTTAAGGACGCATCTGTAAGAACCTTTCACCTAATGCTTGGTGAATTTGATCTGACCTCCTTTCATGGGATGCCCGCTATTATGTGTGCTCTAGATCTAGATGTGCTAAGCCTTTGAATTCTCTTTAGTTGGTAAATTTTCCTTACGCCAACTCTCGATAACATCCGATCATTTTTTCATAGCCTTAAACTTTCAGGTGTTTTCACTATCGGATTGATTGATCCAAGGCATATTTTAATTCAGCTCTCTAATGACTTAGATTATTCAAGAGTTTTTGCATGTCGCTCTTACTTTATTTTTAATTGTCAAATGCGACTTCTAAAATGGTCACCTCTTTTGGACATAAAAGAGGAATTCCCAATTGTTCCTATATGGATAGCTCTTCCTAATATGAGAATACATTATGTTACACATCAAGTTCTCTTTGTGGTTGGGGCTCTGGTCTTCAAATTGATCGCCACGGAGATCACCTTCTATTGCTCATATTTTGGTTGAATCTGATATCACTAAAAAGCATCCTAAAGAAGTTTGGATTGGCTCTGAGAAGTTCGGTTATAATCAAAAAGTTGAATTTGAGAATTTTCTTATTTTTGGCACACATTGTAAGATTCATGGCCATGATCATTTTGAATGTTTTGTGTTGCATCCTCAACTAAAAAAGAACAAATTGTCGGATCCTAATCCTACTCTATCAAATGAAAAAATTAGTAAATTTTCTTATGCCTAAAGTCACTCAAAATGGGAATCCTACCCCTACCCTTACTCCTTTTCTATCCACTTTGTCTATTGGAGAGCAATCTAAGCTTTTTAAAAATAATATTTATGAGGTTCATGAGGAGGCTAATGATAGCTTAATTATCATTTCTTCTAATTGTAATAATTTGGCCCCTCAAGACAATACCTTCACTCAGTCTAATCTACCCCTTTTGGCTAGTGAACCCGAGGAGAATCATATGAACCTTAGTGGTGATTTGAATGGAAATTTCAGGTTGGATCAAAATCTGAAAACAAATTCTGGAGTTAATTCTTTGATGAAGGAACAAGATCTGAAAACTGCTGATGATGATGGAACAAAATCTGAAATCTAATTCTAAAATTGAGCATGAAATCTGTGCTATTAATGGCTTCACTACCTCCCCTTCTCCTCTCTTCAAAGTGATACGCATGCTAACCCACTTTCTCAGCTTAATTTTGACATTGAAGAAGGAGAAATTACCATTAGAAATGCTTTGACTGATACAGGTCCTATTCTGAATATCACAAATTAGTCTCTCTCGGATGGTGATTCTTTGGATAATGATAGACCTTTTCAAACTATTTTAAAAAAATCACTTAAAGCTAGAATGTTCACTAATAGCTCCACTAGAACTACTAGATCTTCTCTGACTTCCCATAAATAATTATTTTTAGTTTCCTTTTCATCTTGCTTTATTATATCTTTAGTTATCTCTTTTCCTTTCTTTTCTTATTTTATTATGATCAACTTACTAATCTGTAATGTTCAGGGTATTGGGACTCTCATTGTCAGCAATCGTATTAGAAGTCTTTGTTGTATTCATAACATAGCCTTACTTATTGTTATTGAACCATTCATACACTCTTCTAAGATCAACCATGTTGCTAGAATGCTTTGCTTTCAAAACTTCTTTTATAATAGTAGCAATAAAATTTGGTGTTTTTGGAATAATTTAGTCAACATATCCATCCTTGATGATCTTCAACAATTGGTTAATGTCCACATCTCATTGGGTGATTTTTTTGTTCTAGGTTCCTTTATTTATGCTTCTTGTAATAGAGCTGGTAGGAACATCCTTTGGGACAACTTAAGAACCTTTGCCTCCTCGGTCAACCAACCCTGGTTGGTTGGGGGTGATTTTAACACTATTCTCTCTTCCTGAAAGAAGGGGAGGTTGCTCTCCTAACATTCATTACATGGAAGACTTTTCTAATATGATTCTTGATTGCACCGAATATTGATATTTGGGTTCACATATATGGCATAACTATAGACTCTGACAATGGCTTGATAGGACTCTTTTTAATTCTCTTTGGATCAATCAATGGCCCCTTACTTCTGTTGAACATTTGAGTAGAACTTTGTCTGATCATGCTCGCTTTGATTTCCCAAAATCCTCTAATAGATTACCCTCCCCAACCTCTTTCAGATTCCAAAATATGTGGATCCAACACATTGATTTCATCAATGTTGTATCCATTAACCGGATGGCTCCTCTTCATCCGGATAATTCGGTTAAGGGCATGATTCGCCTCTGGCTTAAGCTTAAAAGGCTTAAACAAAACCTAAATTGGTGGAACAAGCATCATTTTAAAAATCTTTTTGCCAATATCAAAAATATGGAACAATTAGTTTGTTCTCTTGAATATGATGTTTTGACTGATTCTACTAAACTTGAGGAGTTGAATGAAGCTAAAGATAACTTGGTTAACTTTTAGAATATGGAGGAAACCTACTGGCGACAAAAGGCTGCTAGCAAACATATTGTTGATGGTGATAGAAATACTAGGTACTTTCATGCTCTTTTCAAAAAAAAAAATCCTTAAACTCTATTAAAAAAATTAAAAATGATAACGGCAGCTGGATCACAGACAATAATGATATTAAAGATTCTATCATACATCATTTTAAAAACTTATTAAACAACAACCTTTCTTTAGAAGCTCTCTCCAACTCTCACTTGATTCCCTCAACAATTACTAATGATGACAACCACTTGCTTAATATGCATCCTACGGAAGTTGAGATTGGTAGTATTCTTAATAGCATGAACACTGATTCTGTTGCTGGCCCTAATGGCTACATGACTCAATTTTTTCAGCATTGTTGGCCTATTATTAAGTCTGACCTTGTCGATGTTAGTTGATTTCTTTGATGGTAATCCTTTACTTAAATATTTTTCTAGAACTTCCATTGTTCTCATTCCCAAAATTAATAATCCTGAATCTTGGGGTGATTTCAGACCTATCATCCTTTGCACCTTCTTTCATAAACTCATTACTAAATTAATTGCCAATAGAATTATTCTGCTGTTGCCTAAAATTATTTCCCCCAACCAAACTGGTTTTGTTAAAGGTAGAGCTATATCTAACAATATTCTTCTAGCCCAAGAGTTGATTCATGACCTTGATGCTTCTACCAACATCCTTTTCAAATTGGACATCTCTAAAGCTTTTGACAACCTCTCTTGGAATTTTCTTTTCCAAATTCTACATTTGTTTGGTTTTTTTGACTCTTTTATCCATCTCATTAAAAATTGTATTACCAATGTTTGGTTCTCTGTTATCATGAATGGTGAGTCCCTAGATTTTTTCCCTTCTATGCATGTATTGAGACAAGGAGATCCCTTATCTCCCTCTTAGCTTTCGATGACTTCATAATCTTTTGCAATGCCTCTATTCATCATTAAAACTATTAAGAATCTTTTAAATAAATTTGGTAACAAAGTGGCTCTTTCTTAATGAAGGTAAAAGTTGTTTCCTTCCTCTAAAATCTCTAGTAATAGATCAACCAAATCTTGAGAATTACTAATTTTCAGAACAACAACTTCCTATTAAATATCTCTGCTCTACCTTTAAAGGTCAAAAAAGATCACATCTCTTTGATGAGTTAATCCAAAAGTCTCTAATAAAATTTTGGGAATTTCATTTACTCTCATTTGGTGATAGGCTCACTTTGATTAATAGTACCCTTAACTCCATGCCTTTATATCTCATTCAAACCATTATGCCGACCAATTCTACCATTAATAGAATTGAATGGCTCCTTAAAAAATTCTTCTAGAATTCTAACAATTCTACTAAAAGAATGCATTGGATCTCTTGGTATAAAAGTTGTGGCACTCTTACTGAAGGTGGGCTTAGCTGTAAGCTAATTAGGGAAGCTATCACTTCTTTTTCCTATAAACTTTGGTGGAATTTTAGGAGCAACAATAGTCTTTGGGCTAATTTCATGACTGCCAAATACTGCCAGGGTAAGCACCCTCTCATTTGCCCTTATAAAGTGGGAGACTCTCCTATAAGGAAAAGACTTTGTTCCATCAAATGGGAGGCGAAATCATTAATCTCATGGGGGATTAACTCTGGAACCTCTTTCTTTTGGCAAGATAACTAGATTGGAGGTGGGTCCATTGATGAATTACTTTCTACCCACTCCACTGCTGCTATTAAAGTGAACTCTTGCTGGCAGAATAATAAGTGGAACAATAGTAAGCTTACTGACTATATTCATTTCTTTGTTTTAGATAAGTTTACTATTATTCCTATCATTCCTAGCAATCATGATCAGATCCTTTTTAAGCTTTCCCAAAATGGTGATTTCAACCTTAAAAATGTCTGGATTCATATCAAAGAAGCTCATGATTTCTCCAATGTTTTTTAAACTTTGGAATAACACTATTCCTATTTCTTTTTCTGTCTTAACTTGGCGTATTTTGAAAAACTTTATCCCTGTTGACTCCTTGATGTGGGGTAAAGGTTTTTACTTATCTTCAAAATGCTACAACTGCTTTCACATTGAGAATGTGAATCATGTATTTGTTAACGGAGCCATTGCTTCCAAACTTTGGATTTGGTATGATGAACTTTTTTATATTGTGAAATTCAATGTCTCCTTAACTCTATACCAACTTCTTGAAGTTTATTTTGAAAACACTATTAAAGACTACGTTAAAGTGATAACCACTATCACTCTTATTTGATTCATATGGATGGATAGAAATGATGCAAAACATTGTGGGATTCCTATGAACCATATGAGGATAATGGCTAGAATTAAAAAAAATTCCATGCCTTGTTTAATGCCAATTTAATTAACTACAATCAATTCAAAGGCTGCAAATTTGTGGCCAATAAATTGGGTTTTAACTTGCCAGATCAACCCAACTATAAAGATGACAAGATTGTTTATTGGATAAAACCTCATGCTAATACAATTAAAATTAACACTGATGGCTCTATTTCTCTAAATGCTTCTGGCTGTGGTGGCATTTTCAAAACCTTAATGGTAAAGTCTTATGTGCTTTTGCTTACCCCCTTAATACTTGCTCTGTTCCTTTTGCTGAGCTAATTTACAAAGCTATTGAGATTTGCCTTCAAAAAGGTTGGCTCAATATTTGGATTGAGGTGGATGCTTGATTGATCTTTTGACTTCCACTAAAGTGGGCAATACAGAAATGTACTACCTTCTAAAGCAGACTAGAGCTCTCCTTTCTCAACTTTATTTTAAAATCACTCATGTATGGCATGAAGGTAATGCATGTGCTAATTACCTTGCTAATCTAGGTGCTAGATTAGATGGCATAAAATTCTTTGATCAACTTACACTACCTAAACATTTGAGTGGTTTGGTTAATTTGGACAACACTGGACTCCCTTACATAAAAATTAATTCATCCTATTGTTTTGGCCAGTTGTATTACCTGTTTAACTGCATGACCAACTTCTATTTTGTGTTGTTGTTTCTTTGGATTTTGCTGATGCATCTTACTGCTTTTGCTATTTCCACTGTTAATGGTAAGGTGTTTCCTATTTTTCTAACCTGCTGGATGGAGATATTTTCCCTTATCAGCCGGATCTGCTGGAAAGAGATGTTTTACTTTCTACTTTACTTTCTGATTAACAAGGACCGACTTCTTGAAATCAATATTTTGTTTATGGGTCTTACTGTATCTATTTTCCATTTTATGATTAACGCTCTTTTCCTTTTCTAGAAATTGTGGCTCATGACTTTGTTGTCATTTAATTGCTATATTTTTGTATAGCTTCATGAGCCCTAATTTATCTCTTTTTCTCTCTTTAGGGTTGTGGCCCCTTATGCTCTCTAACCTCACCTCCACAACCTGTGAGAGAAACTATACCCTTATTATTATTACTATTTCTTTGCGTGATTAATTACTTCTTGATTTCCTTTATTTTTACCGATGATGTTGGCTTACCGGGTCTACTTTTCTTTGTCTTGAAGGATTTCAATGATGGCTCTCCTTTGAACTCCTTTGTGTATATGTTGTACCACTATTTTTACTGGATTATCTTATGCGGGGTGCAATAATTGTTTTGCTATTTTAATTGTTGGCTGTTGGATTTTTGGGTCTTATGTCCAGCAGGCTGCTTCTGGGGTTATTTTTCTGATTGTTCTTGCTAACCTCATGTCCCCAACCTGTATGGAGAGAAACTGCAATACCCTTTTTATTATTATTGTCTCTTTGTAGGATTGGAATTATTTTTTGTTTTCTTTCTAGTCTGCTTTTCTTTATCTTGAAGGATTTCAATGATGGCTCTCCTTTGAACCCCTTTCGTGTCAATGATGTACCACTATTTTTTACTGGATTATCTTATGGTGGGTGCAATAATTGTTTTACTATTTTAATTGTTGGCTGTTGGATTTTTGGGTCTTATGTCTAGCAGGCTGCTTCTCGAGTTATTTTTTTGATTATTTTTGGTGTTTACAATCGGGCTGCAGCTTATCATCTGATGTTTGTGGTCTATTTAATCTGATGTTATTTTTTCCATCTTGGTTAGACTTGCAGATCACGTGATTATGCTATTACTTGGTTATTAACTTATGCACGCCTACTCAATGAGTGGTTTTATGGCACTAGCTATTATTTGTCTTGGTTGTTGAACGGATTATCGGTTTTATGCCTGCAAGCTACATCGGGTTGTTCTCTGATTGTCTTTATTTGGTATTATTTGCGGTGAGGTGCAGCTTATTACTTGTGGCTTCTAGTCCAACTAATCTGCTGCTGCATTCCCATCTTGGTTCTATTAGACTTCTGCATTTCCTGTTGTATTTTGGGTTTGGGTTATGCTATCTCGCTTTACATTTGTTGTTTGATAACTTCTACAATGATTATTAACAAGGGGGTTGTTAACATCTGCATTGATTATTCTGAATGGGTACCTTTTCTGGGCAATATTTGAGTTCTGGCTCATATTTCATATATGTCCCATATATTTGGGATGGTGTTATTTACAAGTTCATTGATTTTCTTAGTAGGATTTCAGCAGGCTTTTCAATAAGTTGTATATTGTTTCTATCCTCTGCCTGGCCGTTTCTGCTATTTTCTTATGGTGGATTTTCATGCTAGCCTAATTATACTCTTGGCTCTGGTATTAAAAAGGTGGATCTGGCAAAGATGGTTCATTTTCATATGTGTAGGGATTCTCATGCTATGGTGACTATATTGATGATATTTATCCTGCATGGGATCCCCTCTCCCATTCTGCTCTTTGTTGTTTCCTTTTCTTTAGTGTATATGGCTTGGTAGTAGCTCTTATGATGTAACCCTTCCGCTGAAGTTTGGATGCTCATATTTGCATCTGCCCCAATTTGGTGTGACTAAGCATGAGCCTTCTCTCACACACTTCTCTATATTTTTTCTCAGTTTATGCTACTTTAATTTTTCACTTTGTTTGTATTTCTTTAATTGTTCTAATTTTTATCTTTCTATATTTTTGCAGATGTACTTCTCTTTTTCTCTTGCAGGTTTGCTCCCTAGTGCCATGCATTCTCTCATCCTGAAGAGCTTTGGCCCAGATCTATCCATTGGCTTATTTTTGTTAATCATTTTGTATCTTTTGCTTTCCTTTTCTCTTTTATTTTTCTTTTGGTTGTACTTAGATAGGGGATTTACTCTCTGTGATTGTAGCACTTTGAGTAGTTTTGAGTTTATCCCTTGATAAGGACCTTGTAACTCTCTTTTTGTGGCAATAAAATTCCCCCTATATGGGTTTTCCAAAAAAAAAAACCCTAAACCTAAACCTAAAACCCTAAACCTACACCCCTAAACCCTAAACCCTAAACCCCAAACCCTAAACCCTAAACCTAAAACATTAAACCTTAATCCCTAAACCCTTAACACTAAACCCTAAACTATAAACCCCTAAACCCTAAAGCCTTAAACCCTAAACCCTAAACCCTAAACCCTAAAAGCTAAACCTAAACGGTAAACCCTAAACCCTAAAAACCTAAATGTAAACTAAATAAAACCTATAAATAAAATAAAAAAAGCTAAACATAAACAAAATAAAAAAATAAAATAAAATAAAAACCTAAACCTAGACCTAAAAATAAAATATAATAAAAAACTTAAAATAAGCTAAAATAAAATAAAGAAAAACATAACCTAAATTAAGAATAAATAAAATAAAATATATAAAAATAAACATAAATAAAAATAAAAATAAAAAATTAAATAAGTATAAAATAAACTAATTAAATCTAAACCTACATGTTTACTTAATTTTTTTTTAAAAAAATGCTAAACCCTAGGCTAACCCTAAACCCTAAACCCTAAACCCTAAACCATAAATTCTAAACCCAAAATCCTAAACCCTAAACCCTAAACCCTAAACCTTAAACCCTACAACCCTAAACCGTAAACCCTAAACCCTAAACCCTAAACCCTAAAAACATAAACGTAAACTAAATAAAACCAAAAATTAAGATAAATAAAAAAAGCTAAACCTAAACAAAATAAAAAATAATAACAAAATAAAAACCTAAACCTAGACATAAAAATAAAATATAATAAAAAATTTAAAATAAACTAAAATAAAATAAAGAAAAACATAACCTAAACTAAGAATAAAATAAAATTAAATATATAAAAAATAAACATAAATAAAAATGAAAAAAGAAAATAATAAAATAAACTATAAACATATAGTTATTTAACTTTAAAAGCTAAACCCTATGCTAACTAAACCCTAAACTAAACCCTAAAACCCTAAACCTAAACCCTAAATTCTAAACCCTAAATCCTAAACCCTAAACCCTAAACCTAAACACTAAACTAAACACTAAACCTAAACCTAAACCTAAACTTAAACTAAATAAATCTTAAACCTTGAACCATAAACCTAAACCCTAAACCTAAACCCTAAACCCTAAACTTCTAAACTTACAACCTAAACCCTAAACCTAAACACTAAACCCAACCCTAAACTAAACCCTAAAACTTAAACCCTAAACCTAAACCCTTAACACTAAACCCCTAAACTAAAACCCAAAACCCTAAACCCTAAACCCTAAACCCTGAAACCTACAACCCTAAACCGTAAACCCTAAACCCTAAAAACCTAAACGTAAACTAAATAAAAGCTAAAAATAAAATAAATAAAAAAGTTAAACCTAAATAAAATAAAAAATAAAAAAAAATACAAACCTAAACCTAGAGCTAAAAATAAAATATAATAAAAAACTTAAAACAAACTAAAATAAAATAAAGAAAAACATAACCTAAACTAAGAATAAAATAAAATAAAATATATAAAAAATAAACATAAATAAAATTAAAATAAAAAAAAATAAAAAAAAAAATAAACTAATTAAATTTAAACCTACAAGTTTACTTAATTTTTTTTAAAAAAGCCCTAAACCCTATGCTAACACTAAACCCTAAACCTAAACCCTAAAAATCCTAAACCCTAAACCCTAAATTGTAAACCCTAAATCCTAAACCCTAAACCCTAAACCCTAAACCCTAGAACCTACAACCCTAAATCGTAAACCCTAAACCCTAAAAATCTAAACGTAAACTAAATAAAACCTAAAAATAAAATAAATAAAAAAATTGAACATAAATAAAATAAAAATAAAAATAAAATAAAAACCTAAACCTAGACCTAAAAATAAAATATAATAAAAAACTTAAAACAAACTAAAATAAAATAAAGATAAACATAACTTAAACTATGAATAAAATAAAATAAAATATATAAAAAATAAACATAAATAAAAAGAAAAATAAAAATAACTGAAATAAATAAAAAATAAACTAATTAAATCAAAACCTATAGGTTTTCTTAATTTTTTTAAAAAAGCCCTAAACCATATGTTATCCCTAAACCCAAACCCTAAATTCTAAACCCTAAATCCTAAACCCTAAACCCTAAACCCTAAACCCTAAACCCTAAAACCTACAACCCTAAACCCTAAACTCTAAACCCTAAACCAAATCCTAAATCCTAAACCATAAACCCTAAACCCTAAACCCTAAAGCCTAAACCCTAAAGCCCTAAACCCTAAACCCTAAACCCTAAACCTAAAACCTAAACCTAAACCGATAACCTAAACCCTAAAAAACTTAAAACCTAAACCTAAACTAAATAAAACATAAAGATAAAATAAATAAATAAACCTAAACCAAAATAGAATAAAAAATAAAACAAAATAAAAACATAAACCTAAACCTAAAAATACAATAAAATAAAAAATTAAAATAAAATAAAATAAAATAAATAAAAACCTAACCAAAACTAAAAAGAGAATAAACTTAAGAATAAAAAACCAAAATAAAATAAAATAATAAATAAACATAAATAAAATAAAATAAACTAAAATAATTAAAAATTAAATTAAATAAACTAAATAAACATAAACTTACTAGTTTACTTAATTTTAAAAAAAGCCCTAAACCCTAAACCCTAAAAATCCTAAACCCTAAACTGAAACACTAAACCCTAAACCCTAAACCCTAAACTATAACCCTAAACTCGAAACCCTTAAAAGCTAAACCCTAAAACCCTAAACATTAAACCTTAAACCCTACAAACCTCAGAATAAAAAAGCCTAAAAAAATAAAATAAACTTAAACATAAACCTCAGAATAAAAAACCTAAATAAATAACACTAAACCCTAATCCCTAAAAAAATAAAAGTAACCTAAATCTAAACTAAAAAATGAAACCTAAAATAAAATAAAAAAAAACCTAAAACCTAAATATAAAAAAATAAAATAAAACCTAAACTTAAACCTAAAAATAAAAATAAAACCTAAACCTTTAAAATAAAATAAAAATAAAACTCAACTAAAGATATACCTAAACTTAAACCTAAAATAAATAAACTAAACTAAAAAAAAATATAATAAACTAAAATAAAAATAAATAAACTAAATAAATTAAAAAAACCTACAACCCTAAACCCTAAATACTAAACCATAAACCCTAAAAAACCCTAAACCTTAAACCCTAAACTATAGAAACCCTAAACCCTAAACCCTAAATAATAAACCCTAAACCCTAAACCCTAAACCCTTAAAACCTAAACTAAAACCCTAAAACTTAAACTTAAAACCCTAAACCCTAAACCTAAACCTTAAACCCTAAAACCTACAACCCTAAACCATAAACCCTAAACCCCAAACCCTAAACCCTAAACCTTAAACCCTAAAACCCTAAACCCTAAATCCCTAAACCCAAACCCTAAACCCTATGCCCTAAACCATAACCCTAAACCATAAACCCTAAAAACCTAAATCCTAAAACCCTAAACCTTAAATTCTAAACCCTAAAAGCCTAAGAATAGAAAAACCTTAAAAAAATAAAATATACCTAAACCTAAACCTAAGAATAACAAACCTAAATAAATAACCCTAAACTCTAAACCTTAAAAAAAAATTAAACCTAAGAATAAAAAACCTAAATAAAATAAAATAAACTAAAAAATAAACCTAAACTTAAACTAAAAAATTAAACCTAAAAATAAACCTAAAATAAAAGCCTAAAAACTAAACATAAAAAATGAAATAAAAACATAAACCTAAACCTAAAAAAAATAAAACTTAAACCTTAAAATTAAAATTAAAATAAAACTCAACTAAAAAATAAACCTAAACTTAAAATAAATAAACTAAATTAATCAAAAATAAATAATACACCTAAATAAAAAATAAAGTAAAGAAACTTAAACCAATTATTTTACTTAATCTTTTTTAAAAAAAAAACCATAAACCCTAAATCCTAAATCGTAAACCCTAAACCTTAAACCTTAAACCTACAACCCTAAACCCTAACAACCTAAAAACCTAAAAATAAAATAAATAGAAAAACATAAACCTAAATAAAATATAATAAATAAAATAAAATAAAACCTAAACTTGTACCTAAAAATAAAATAAAATAAAAAAATTAAAATAACTAAAATAAAATAATTAAAAGCCTAACCTAAACTAAAAAATGAAATAAACCTAAGTATAAAAAACCTAAATATAATGAAATAAAAAAGAAACATAAAAAATAAAAATAAAATAAATTAAAATAAATAAAACATAAACTAAAAAAACTAAAAAAACTTAAACCTACCAGTTTACTTAATTATTTTTAAAAAAAACCCTAAACCCTTTGCTAACCCTAAACCATAAACCCTAAACACTAAGCCCTAAAAATCCTAAACCCTAAAGCATAAACACTAAACACTGAACCCTAAACCCTAAACCCTAAACCTTAAAAATATAAACCCTAAGATCCTAAACCCTAAATCCTAAACCCTAAACCCTAAAAACCTAAAAACCAAAACCTAAACTAAATAAAACCTAAAAATAAAATATATGAAAAAACCTAAACATAAATAAAAAAAATAAAATAAAATAAAAACCTGAACTAAATTAAAACCTAAAATAAAATAAAATAAACTAATAAAATAAACTAAAATAAAATAAAAACTTAAACTAGACTTAAAAATAAAATAAACCTAAGTAAAATAAAAACTAAAAATAAAATAAAACTAAAATAAAATAAAATAAATTAAAAACTAAACAAAAACCTAAACCTAAAAAATAAACCTAAAACTAAATCCGAATAAAAAATAAAAAATAAAACCTAAACCCTAAACTAAAAGAAACTTGAACCTAAAATTAAAATAAAATAAGCCTAAACCTAAACTAAAATAAGCTAAGCTAAAATAAATAAAACCTAAACCTAAACCTAAAATAAACTAAACCTAAACCTAAACTAAATAAAATAAAAAAACTAAAAATATACCTAAACCTAAACTAAAAAATAAAACATAAAAATATACTTAAGATAAAAACCTAAAACCTAAACCAAAAAAATAAAATAAAAACCTAAACCTAAACCTAAAAAACAAAAAATAAAACATAAAGTAAAATAAAACTCAACTAAAAAATGAACCTAATTCTAAACCTAAACCTAAAAAGTAAACTAAAATATAAAATTGAACTAAAATAAATAAACCTAAAATAAATAAACTAAATTAAATTAAAATAAAAAAATAAAATAAGCTAAATGAAATAAAAAATAAACTAAACTAAACTTTAATGATTTTTTTTAAAAAAGCCATTTAAATTAAAACCATAAACCCTAAACAGAACTCTAAACCTAAACCTAACAACTAAATAATAAAACCCTAAACCATAAACCTAAATAAGAAACTATAAACTCATAAAAATTAAAATATTAAACTCTAAATCTTAAACCCTAAACCCTAACCCTAAACACTAAACCCTAAAACCCTAAATTCTAAAACCCTAAACAAGCTCCTAAAAACCTAAACCTTAAACCCTAAACCTAAACAAACCTAAACCTAAACTAAACCCAAAACCTAAACCATAAACCCTAAACTCTAAACCCTAAATTGTAAGCCCTAAACCCTAATCACTAAACCCTAAAACCTATAACCCTAAACCATAAACCCTAAAACCCAAACCCTAATCCCTAAACCCTAAACCCTAAATCCTAAAACCTAAACCCTAAAAACTTAAACATAAACTAATTAAAACCTAAAAATAAAATAAATAAAAAAACCTAAACCTAAAGAAAAATAAAATAAAATAAAATAAATGCCTAAACCTAAACCTAAGAATAAAATAAGATAAGAAAATTAAATTAAACTAAAATAAAAAAAATAAAAACCTAACCTAAGCTAAAAAATAAAATAAACATAAATATAAAAAACTACAAAAAATAAAATAATAAATAAACATAAATAAAAATAAAAATTAAATTAAACTAAAATAAATAAAAATTAAACTAAATAAACTAAATAAACCTAAACCTACCGATTTACTTAATTTTTTTAAAAATGCTTTAAACCCTATGCTAACCCTAAAGGCTAAACCATAAACGCTAAACCCTAAAAGCCCTAAACCCTAAAGCCTAAACACTAAACACTAAACCCTAAACCCTAAACCATAAAACCTAAACCCTAACCCTAAAACCTAAACTTAAAACCTAAACCCTAAAACCTAAACTCTAAACCTTAAAAAACCTAAACCTAAAGAAATTAAACCTAATAAATAAAATAAAATAAAATAAAATAAAATAAAGTAAAATTTAATAAAAATAAAAAAATAAAATAAATAAAAAACTAAAATAAATAAACCTAAGAATAAACCTAAATAAACTAAAATAAAATAAAATAAACCTAAAATAAAATAAAATAAAATAAAAACTAAATAAAAACCTAAACCTAAAAAATAAACCTAAAAATAAATTCAAATAATAAATAAAAAATAAAGCCTAAATCCAAAACTAAAAAAACCTAAACCTAGAATAAAAATAAAATAAACCTAAACCTAAAATAAACTAAACTAAAATAAATAAAACCTAAACATAAACCTAAAATAAACTAAACCTAAACCTAAACTAAATAAAATAAAATAAAGTAAAAATATACCTAACCTAAACTAAAAAATATAAGCTAAAAAATATACCTAAAATAAAAACCTAAAACCTAAACCTAAATAAATTAAATAAAAACCTAAACCTAATCCTAAAAATAAAAAATCTAACCTAGACTTAAAAAATAAAATAAATTTATAACTCAACTAAAAGATAACCTAAACCTAAACCTAAACCTAAAAAATAAACTAAAATATAAAAGCTAAATAAATAAACTAAATTAATAAAAATAAAAAATTAACCAAAATAAAAATAAAAAATAAAATAAACTAAAATAAAAAATAAACTAAATAAAATAAATAAACCTAAACCTAACGGTTAACTCAAATTTTTAAAAAAAAAAAACCATAAACACTAAATCCCAAACCCTAAACCCTAAACCGTAAACCTTAAACCTACAACCCTAAACCCTTAATCCTAAACCATAAACCCTAAAAAACCCTAAACCCTAAACCCAAAAAACTCTAAACCCTAAAGCCTAAATACTAAACCCTAAATTCTAAACCCTAAACCCTAATCAAACCCTAAACCCTAAAACCCTAAACTCTAAAACCTACAAACTTAAACCCTAAACCCTAAAACCTACAAACTTAAACCCTAATCCCTAAACCCTAAACCCTAAATCATAAAAGCTACAAACTTAAACCCTAAGCCCCAAACCCTAAGCCCTAAACCTTAAACCCTAAACCATAAACCCTAAACCCTAAACCCTAAATCGTAAACCCTAAACCCTAAACCCTAAATCCTAAACCTTAATCCTTAAACCCTAAAATGTACAACCTTAAACCTTAAACCTAAATCCCAAACAATAAACCCTAAACCCTAAACCCTAAAAACCTACAAACATAAAACTAAACTAAATAAAATCTAAAAATTAAATAAATAAATAAACTTAAACCTAAATATAATTAAAAAATAAAATAAAATAAAACCCTAAACCTAAAATTATAAATAAAATATAATAAAATAAGAAAACTAAAATAAAATAAATAAAAACCTTAACTAAATTAAAAAGTTAAATAAACCTAAAATAAAAAACATAAATAAAATAAAATAAAAAATAAACATATATAAAAATAAAAAACTAAAATAAACTAAAATAAATAAAAAATGAACTAAATAAACTAAATAAACATAAACCTACTCGTGTACATAATTTTTTACAAAAATCCTTAAACCGTATGCTAACCAAAACCCTAAACCCTAAACCATAAAAACCCTAATCCCTAAAGCCTAAGCACTAAACCCTAAACCCGAAACCTTAAACCCTAACCCTAAACCCTAAACCCTAAAAGCTTAAACCCTAAAACCATAAACCCTAAACCCTAAAAACCTAAAACTAAAAAAAAAACACTAAAAAATTAAAATAAACATAAAACTAAACCTAAGAATAAAAAACCTAAATAAATAACCCTAAAAGAAATTAAATAAACCTAAGAATAAAAAACCTAAATAAAATAAAATAATCTAAAAATAAACCTAAACCTAAATAATAAAATAAAAGCTAAAAATAAACCTAAAATAACAACCTAAAACCTGAACATAGAAATAAAAAATAAAACCTAAACCTTAAAAAAATAAAAAATAAACTCAACCAAAAAATAAACCTAAACTTAAACTAACCTAAAAAAAAAAACAAAATAAAACATAACCTAAAATAAATAAACTAAATAAAATAAAAAAACCTAAATAAAAAAATAAAATAAATTAAATTAAATAAAAAATAAACTAAATAAACCTAAACTTATCAGTTTACCCAATCTAAAAAAAACCGTAAACCCTAAAACCTAAACCCTAAACTATAAACCTACAACCTTAAACCCTAAACCATAATCACTAAAAAATCCTAAACCCTAAACCCTAAACCTTCAACCCTAGACCCTAACCTAAAACCCAAAACCCTAAAACCCTAAACTCCAAAATCCTTAATACTAAACCCTAAATCCTAAACCCTAAAACCTACAACCTTAAGCCCTAAACGCTAAACCCAAACCCCAAACCCTAAACCCTAAACCCTAAAACCCTAAAACCTAAACCCTAAACCTTAAACACTAAAACCTTAAACCCTAATCCCTAAACCAATTACCCTAAACCATAAACCTTAAACTTTAAACCCTAAGCCCTAAACCCTAAACCCTAAAAACCTAGAAACTTAAACCTAAACTAAATAAAACCTAAAAATAAAAATAATAAATAAACCTAAACCTAAATAAAATAAAAAAATAAAAAAAATAAATCCTAAAGTAAAACCTAAACCTAAACCTATAGATAAAATAAAATTAACTAAAATAAAATAAATAAAAACCCAAACTAAATAAATAAATTAAATAAACCTAAGAGTGAAAAACCTAAATAACATAAAAACTAAACATAAAATAAAAATAAAATAAACCTAAAATAAAATAAAATAAAAACTAAATGAAAACCTAAACTTAAAAATAAATAAAACCTAAACCATTAACTTAAAAAAACCTAAACTTAAAATAAAAATAAAATAAACAAAATAAAATAAACTTAAACCTAAACTAAAATAAACTAAACTAAAATAAATAAAACCTAAAATAAACTAAACCTAAAAGTAAACCTAAACTTAATAAAATAAAATAAACTAAACAAAAATAATAAAATAAATAAAAATAAAAAATAAAATAAACAAAATAAATAAAAAATTAACTAAATAAAGTTGAACATACTGATTTACATAGTTTTAAAATCAAAAAATAAAAAAAAAAAATAAAACCCTAAACTCAAAACCCTAAACCCTAAACCCTAAAACCCTAAACCTTAAACCCAAAACCCTAAACCATAAAACCAAAACCCTAAAAAGCTAAACTTAAACTAAATAAAACCTAAAAATAAAATATATAAGATAACCTAAACCTAAATAAACTAAAAAAATAAAATAAAAACCTAAACCTATAAATAAAATAAAATAAACTAAAATAAACAAAATAAAAACCTAAATCTAAAATAAAAAATTAAAAACCTAAATAAAATAAAAACTAAATGTAAAATAAAAATAAAATAAACCTAAAATAAAATAAAATAAAAATTAAATAAAAACTTATACCAAAAAATAAACCAAAAAATAAATAAAAAATAAAACATAAACCCTAAATTAAAAAAACTAAATGAGAAATAAAAATAAAATAAACAAAATAAAATAAACCTAAACCTAAACTAAAATAAATAAAACCTAAACTTAAACCTAAAATAAACAATACTTAAACTGAATAAAATAAATTAAAAATAAACTTGAACATAAACAAAATAATAAAACCTAAAAATAAACATAAAATAAAAACCCAAAACCTAAACCTGAAAAAATAAAATAAAAACCTAAACTTAAACACTATAAATAAAAAATAAAACCTAAATCAAAAAAATAATATAAAAATAAAACTAAACTAAGAAATAAACATAATGTGAAACATAGATAAAAAGAAAACTAAAATAAAAAACCTAATCTAAAATAAACAAACCTAAAATAAATAAATGAAATGAAATAACAATAAAAAATAAACATAAATAAACTAATTAAATGTAAACTTGCCAGTTTACTTAATTAAGAAAAATAATACCTTAACCTCTAAATCCTAAACCCTAAACCCTAAACCCTAAATTCTAAACCATAAAAACCTTAAACCTAAACCCTAAACCATAACCTTAAACCCTAAATCCTAAACCTTAAATGCATAAACCCAAAAACTCTAAACCCTAAACCCTAAACCATCACTGTAAATCCCAAACCCTAAACCTAAAGTAAGAAAATCAATTAAAAATAAACCTAAACCCTAAAACCTAATCAACCTCAACCTAAACCTAAACCCTAACAATGGGCAGAACCTTGATGGCAGGAACAACACCGTCAACCAGGCTCAATCTAGATCTGGCGGTAGAGGCAAAGGTGGAGGCGGCGGTTATCATGATGGTGGTGGGGGATCTTGAGGTGCTGGTGGATATGGAGGTGGTGGTCGAGCGATTGGTTATGTTGGAAGGGAGGAGGTTACCAGGTAAGTGTTAGAGGAGAGATCGGGATATGTTGGTGGATCCTACTAGAGTTCTTTGGAGTGGTTGATGGGAACTAAAGAAAGCAAGAAACCGATCGATGGTTCTTAGAACTATGTCTTACTGAGATAATTCTAGTTATCTAGGGTTTTCTATTTGCTTTATGGGTGCTCATTTTTTATCCAAGTCATCGTTTGTGTCTTAGAAAAATTAGTGTGTTGCTTGGTTAATGAAATCGAATAGAATAAATGATGATTCTTAATTTATTTCTATTTAAAAAAAACCAAAAACATTAAACCCTAAACTAAAACTTGAACCCTAAACCCTAAACCAAAAAAACCCCTAAATCCTAAACCCCAAAACCTTAAACCCTAAACTAACACTAAACCATAAACCCTAAATCCTAAAAAGCTAAAAACCTAAACCTAAACTAAATAAAACCAAAAAATAAAATAAATAAATAAACTTAAATCAAAATAAAAAAAATTATAATAAAATAAAAATATAAACTAAAACCTAAACCTAAACCTAAAATAAAATTAAATTAAATTTAAAATAAAAAATAAACTAGAATAAAATAAATGAAACCTAAATTAAACTAAAAAATAAAAAATAAACCTAAGAATAAAAAAACCTAAATAAAATAAAACTAGAGTAAAATAAAAAATAAAATAAACTTAAAATATAATAAAAT
Source organism: Cymbidium sinense (assembly GCA_021442155.1). NCBI lineage: Eukaryota > Viridiplantae > Streptophyta > Magnoliopsida > Asparagales > Orchidaceae > Cymbidium > Cymbidium sinense. The sequence continues at coordinate 104,927,176 of CM038214.1, read as the reverse complement.
AAAAACTAAATAAAAACCTAAGCCTAAAAATTAAACCTAAAAATAAATAAAAAATAAAAGCTAAAACCAAAACTAAAAAAAAAACTTAAACTTGAAATAAAAATAAAATAAAGAAAATAAAATAAATAAAACCTAAACATAAACCTAAACTAAATAAAATAAAATAAACCTAAACCAAAACTTAAAAATAAAATGTAAAAATAAACCTAAAATAAAAACCTAAAACCAAACCTAAAAAAATAAAATAAAAACCAAGACATAAACTAATAAATAAAAAAATAAAAACTAAACCTAAAAAATAAAATAAAAATAAAACTTAACTAAAAAAATAAAACTAAACCTAAACCTAAACTTAAAAAATAAATTAAAATAAAAAACCTAAACTAAACGAAATAATCCTAAAATAAATAAACTAAACTAAAAAATTGAACTTAAAAAAAAAATATAGTAAACTAAAATAAATATAAAATAAACTAAATAAAGCTAAACCTACCGGTTTACTTAATTTAAAAAAGAAACCATAAACCATAAATCCTAAACCCTAAACCCTACCATAAACCCTAAACATACAACCCTAAACCCTAAACCCTAAACCATAGAAAACCCTAAACCATAAACCCCAAAACCTAACCCTAAACCCTAAACCATAAGCATAAACCTAAAACCCTAAACCCTAAACCCTAAACCCTATACCCTAACCCTAAAGCCCAAACCCTAAAACCCAAACCCTAAACCTAAACCTGAAGTAACTAAATAAATTAAAAAATAAACCTAAACCCCAAAACCTAAAAAACCTAAACCTAAACCCTATGAATGGGAAAAACCTTTATGGTAAGAACATCACCATCAAGCAGGCTTATTCTAGATCTAGTGGTGAAGCCAAAGGCGGCAGTTATCAGAGTGGTGGTGGGGGATCTAGAGGTGATGGTGGATATAAAGGTGGTGGTCAGAGCAGTGGTGGTTATGGAACCATAGAGGTTACAACCTGGTGGTCGAGGAGGGAGAGATCGGGGATATGAAGGTGGATCCCTCTACTCGAGTAGTCGGGGTGGTTCTGATGGGAACTAGAGAAATTCAGGAGCCTCTGATCCGATCTACTTATGAAACTATGTCTTTACAGTAGAGATGGTTCTAGTTATCTAGGGTTTTAATTTGGTCTATGCGTGCTCATTTTGGATTTATGTCTTCGCTTGCATCTTAAAAAACTTATCATGTTACTTGGTTGATGAAATCAAAAAGAAGAAATGTTGAATCTGAATTTGTTCTCTGTTTAAAAAAAACCAAAACCCCAAACCCTCAATAAAACTTGAAACCTAAACCTAAAACCTAAACACTAAACCCTAAACCCTAAATCCTAAGCCCAAAAATCTTAAACCCTAAACACTAAACCCTAAAACCTAAATCCTAAACCCTAAACCCTAAACCCTATTCCCTAAACCCTAAAATCGACAACCCTAAATCCAAAACCCTAAAACCTAAACCATAAATCTTACACACTAAACCCAAAACATTAAAAACCTAAAAAACTAAACCTAAACTAAATAAAATCAAAAAAATAAAAAAAATAAATAAAACCTAAACCTAAATAAAATAAAAACATAAAATAAAAATAAAACCTAAACTAAAAAAGAAAATAAATTAAAATAAAGAAAATTAAAATAAACTAAAATAAAATAAATAAAAACCTAACCTAAACTAAAAAATAAAATAAACATAAAAAATAAAAAATCTAAATAAAGTAAAATAAAATAATAAACATAAAAAATAATAATTAAAACAAACTAAAATAAATAAAAAATGAACTAAATAAACTAAATAAACCTAAACCTACCAGTTTACTCAATTAAAAAAATCCCTAAACTCTATGCTAACCCTAATCCCTAAACCCTAAACCCTAAAAACCCTAAATGCTAAAGCCTAAGCACTAAACTCTAAACCCAAATCCTAACCCTAAACCCTAAACCTTAAACACTAAAAATCTAAAAATAAAAAACACTAATAAAAATAAAATAAACATAAACTAACCTAAAAATAAAAAAAACTTAAATAAATAACCGTAAACCCTAAACATTAAAAAAATAAAATAAACCTAAGAATAAAAACCTAAATAAAATAAAATAAATTTAAAATGAACCTAAACCAAAATAAAAAAATAAAACCTAAAATAAAACCTAAAACCTAAAAACCTAAACCATAAAAATAAATTAAAAATAAAACTCAACCAAAAAATAAACCTAAAAAATAAACTAAAATAAGAAACCTAAACTAAAATTAATAAACCTAAAATAAATAAACTAAATTAAAAAAATAAAAATTAAACCTTGATAAAAAATATAATAAACTAAAATAAATAGAAAATTAACTAAATAAACCTAAACCTACCAGTTTACTCAATTTTAAAAAAAAACCATAAACCCTAAAACCTAAAAACAAAACCCCAAACCTATAACCTAAACCCAAAACTCTAAACCATAAACCCTAAAACCCTATACCTAAACCCTAAAGCCTATACTAAACCTAAACCCTAAACCCTAAAACCCTAAACCTCTAAACCCTAACCCTAATCCTAGAACCTAAACCTAAAATCTTAAACCTAAAATCCTAAACCTTAAACCCTAACCTAAACCCTAAACCCTAAACCTTAAATAGTAAAACCCTAAACCCTAAATCCTAAAGCCTAAAACCTAAACCCTAAAACCTTAAACCCTAAACCCTAAATCATAAAACCTAAACATTAAAACTTACAACCTTAAACCCTAAGTCCTAAACCCTAAAACTCTAAAAACCTAAACCTAAACTAAATAAAAACAAAAAATAAATTTTTAAAAAATGTAAACCTAAAAAAATAAAAATAATAAAAACTAAAACATAAACCTAAAAATAAAATATAATAAAATAATTAAAACAAACTAAAATATAATAAATAAAAACTTAACCTAAAAAAATAATAAAATAAACCTAAGAATAAAAATCATAAATAAAATAAAATAAAAAATAAACATAAATAAAAATAAAAAAAATAATTAACTAAAATAAATAAAAAATAAACTAAATAAACTAAATAAACCTAAACCTAAAGGCTACTTAATTTAATAGAAAAAAACCCTAAACCCTATGCTATCCCTAAACCCTAAACCCTAAACACTAAACACTAAAAATCCTAAACCTTAAAGCTTAAATCCTAAACCCTAAACCCAAACCGTAAACCCTAAACCCTAAAACTAAACCCTAAACCCTAAACCGTAAACCCTAAACACTAAAAACCTAAAAACCTAAAAACCTAAACCTAAACTAAATAAAACCAACAAATAAAACATATAAAAAAACCTAAACTTAAATAAAATAAAAAATATAATATAATAAAAACTTAAACTAAAACCTAAACCTAAACCTAAAAATAAAAAAATAAACTAATAAAAATCTAAACTAAAATGAAATAGATAAAAACGTAAACTAAACTAAAAAATAAAATAAACTTAAAATTAAAAAACCTAAATAAAATAAAAACTTAAACCTAAAGTAACAATAAAATAAACTAAATAAAATAAATGTAAACTTAAATTAAAATAAACTAAACTAAAATAAATAAAACCTAAACCTAAACCTAAAATAAACTAAACCTAAACCTAAACTAAATTAAATAAAAATAAACTAAAAATAAACATAAACCTAAACTAAAAAATAAAACCTAAAAGTAAATCTAAAATAAAAACCTAGAACCTAAACTTAAACAAATAAAATAAAAACCTAAACCTAAACCTAAAAAAAAAAAACCTAAAGCTTAAAAATAAAATAAAAATAAATCTCAATTAAAAAATTAACCTAAACCAAAACCTAAACCTAAAAAATAAACTAAAAAAAACTAAACTAAAATAAATAAACCTAAAATAAATAAACTAAACTGAATAAAAATAAAAAAATTAACCTAAATAAAAATAAGAAATAAAATAAATAAAAATAAATAAAAAATAAACTAAATAAACCTAAACCTATAGGTTTGTTTAATTATTTTTTAAAAAAATGTAAATCCTAAATCCTAAATGTTAAAGCCTAAACCCTAAACCCTAAACCTACAACCTTTTACACTAAACCCTAAACCATAAAACCCTATATCCACCATAAACCCTAAACCCTAAACCCTAAATCAGACCACTAAAACCCAAATAGACCCTAAACTAAACCCTAACCTATAACCAAACCCTAAACTCTAAAACCCACCCTAAATCTAAACCCTAAAACCTGGCTTTAAACCCTGAACCCCACTCCTAAATCACTCTAACAATCCCTAACCTACCACACCCTAAACCTCAAACCCTAAACCCTAATCCCTAAACCCTAAAACCAACAACCCTAAACCCTAAACCCTAAACACTAAACTCTAAACCCTAAACCCTGAAAAACTTAAGAACCCAAACCTAAACTAAATAAAACCTAAAAATAAAATTAATAAATAAATAGACCTAAACCTAAATAAAATTAAAAATAAAAAAAATAAAAACCTAAACCTAAACCTAAAAATTAAATAAAATAAACTAATAAAAATAAACTAAAATAAAATGTATAAAAACTTAAACTAAATAAAAAATAAAATAAACTTAAGAATAAAAAACAAAATAAAATAAAAACAAAACATAAAATAAAAAAAATAAACCTAAAATAAACCTAATATAAAATAAAATAAAAACTAAATGAGAACCTAATCTTAAGAATTAAACCTAATAATAAATAAAAAGTAAAACCTAAACCATTAACTAAGAAAAACTAAACCTAAAATAAAAATAAATTAAACAAAATAAAATAAACTCAAAACTAAACTAAAATAAACTAAACTAAAATAAATAAAACCTAAAATAAACTAAACCTAAACCTAAACCTAATATAAATAAAATAAAATAAACTAAAAGTAAACCTAAACTAAAAAAAATAAAACCAAAAAATAAGCATAAAATAAAAACCTAAAACCTAAACCTAAACAAATTAAATAAAAACCTAAACCTAAATCTAAAAATAAAAAATAAAACCTAAACCTAAAAAAAATAAAATTAAAAATAAAAGTCCATTAAAAATTAAACCTAAACTTGAAAAATAAAGTAAAATAAAAAACATAAATTTAAATAAATAAACCTAAAATAAATAAACTAACAAAATAAAAAGAAAAAATAAACAAAAATTAAAATTAAAATTAAAATAAACTAAAGTAACTAAAAAATAAACTAAATAAGCCTATACATACCGATTTACTTAATTTAAAAAAATAAAAAAAAATAAAATCCCTAAACCCTAAGCTAACCCTACACCCTAAAAATGTTAAACCCTTCCCTAAACCCTAAGCTAACCCTAAACCCTAAAAATGTTAAACCCTAAAGCCTAAACATTAAACCCTTAACCCTTAACCCTAAACCCTAAAAGCCTAAACCCTAAAACCCTGAAACCTAAACCCAAAAACCTAAACCCTAAACCCAAAACCCTAAAAACCTAAACAAAATTAAACCTAAAAATAAAATATATAAAATAACCTAAACCTAAATAAAATATGAAAATAAAATAATAACCTAAACCTAAAAAAAAATAAACCAATCAAAATTAACTAAAATAAAATAAATAAAAACCTAAATCTAAACTAAAAAAGAAATAAACCTAATAATAAAAAAACTAAAATAAAATTAAAACTAAAAGTAAAATAAAAATAAAATAAACATAAAATAAAATAAAATGATAACTAAATAAAAACCAAAACAAAAATATACCTAAAAATAAATAAAAAATAAAACCTAAACCTTAAACTAAGAAAAAACTAAACCAAAAAATAAAAATAAAATAAAATAAACCTAAACCTATACTAAAATAAAATAAACTAAAATAAATAAAATGTAAATCTAAACCTAAAATAAACTAAACCTAAACCTAAACCTACACTAAACAAAATAAAATAATCTAAAAATAAACCTAAACCTAAACTAAAAATTAAAACCTAAAAATAAACAAAAATGAAAATCCTAAAACCTAAACCGAAATAAATAAAATAAAAACCTAAACCTAAAAATAAAAAATAAAACCTAGAGGAAAAAATAAAATAAAAATAAAACTAAACTAAAAAATAAACATAATCCTAAACCTAAACTAGATAAAATAAATAAAACCTAAACTAAAATAAATAAACTTAAAATAAATAAATGAAATGAAATAATAATAAAAAATAACCCTAAATAAAAATAAAAAATAAAATAAAATAAAATAAATAAATAAATAAACTAATTAAACCTAAACCTACCGAATTACTTAATTAAAAAAAAATAAACCTTAAACCCTAAATCCTATACCTTAAACTATAAACCCTAAAACCTACACCCTAAAAACCATAAACCCTAAACCCTAAACCCTAAACCCTAAACCATAAATCGTAACCATAAACCCTAACACTAAACCCTAAATCCTAAACCCTAAAGGCATAAACCCAAAACCCCTACACCCGAAACCCGTAAACCCTACACCAAAAACCTGTAAACCCTAAACCATAAACCCTAAACCTTAAACCTTAAACCTTAAACCCTAAACCCTAACCCTAAACCATAAACCCTAAACCTAAACCAAAAGTAAGTATACAAATTAAAAAATAAACTTTAACCCTAAAACCTAATAAAACTAAACCAAATCCTAAACCCTAAGAATGGGCACAACCTTGACGACAAGAACATCACCGTCAACCAGGCTAAATGTAGATGTGACATTGGAAGCAAAGGTGGAGGTGGCGGTTATCATAGTGGTGGTGGGGGATCTGAAAGTGCTGGTGGATATGGAGGTGGTGGTCGGAGCTGTGGTGGTTATGTAGGAGGGAAAAGCAATGAAGGTTACAGCTATGGTGGTGGCGGAGGGAGAGATTTGCCATATGATGGTGGATCTAGCTACTCGAGAGACCGAGGTGATTCTGATGGGAACTAAAGAAACTGAAGAACAACCGACCCATTCTGATGCTTATGGGACTATGTCTTTATAGTAGAGAAGGTTCTAGTTATGTAGGGTTTTTGATTTGCTCTATGCATGTTCATTTTTTATTTATGTCATTGCTTGTGTAATAGAAAACTTGGTGTGTCACTTGGTTGATGAAATCGAAAAGAAGAAATGATGATTCTTAATTTGTTTCAATTAAAAATAAAAAAACTAAAAACATTAAACCCTAAACTAAAATTTGAACCCTAAACCTAAAACCTAAACCCCAAACCATAAACCGTAAACCCTAAACAAAATAAAAAATACTAAACCCTAAACCCTAAACCCTAAAAAGCTAAAAAGTTAAACTTAAACTAAATAAATCCTAAAAAAGAAATAAATAAAAAAACCTAAATAAAAATAAAATAAAATAAAATAAACAAAAATAAAATAAAAACATAAACTAAAACCTAAACCTAAACCTAAAAATAAAATAAAATTAAAAATTTTAAAAAAACTAAAATAAAATAAATAAAAACCTAAACTAAACTAAAAAATAAAATAAACCTATGAATAGAAAACATAAATATAATAAAACTAAACTTAAAATCAAAATAAATAAATCTAAAATAAAATAAAATAAAAACTAAATAAAAACATAAATTGAAAAAATAAACATAAAATAATACCTCAAAAGAAATAAAATATAAAACCTAAACCCTAAATGAAAAAAAAACCTAAACCTAAAATTGAACTAAAATAAATATAATAAAATAAACCTAAACCTAAGCTAAAATAAACTAAACTAAAATAAATATAACCTAAACCTAAAACAAAAATAAACTAAACATAAACCCTAAACTAAATAAAATAAAATAAACTAAAAATAAATCTAAACCTAAACTAAAAAATAAAACCTAAAAATATACATAAAATAAAAACCTAAAACCTAAACCAAAAAGAGTAAAATGAAAACCTAAACCTAAACCTAAAAAAAAAAAATATAACATAATCCTCAAAAATAAAATAAAAATAAAGCTAAACTAAAATATAAATATAAACCTAAACCTAAACTTAAAAAATAAACTAAAATTAAATACCTAAACTAAAATAAAAAACCTAAAATAAATATACTAAACTAAATAAAAATTAAAATAAACCTAAATAAAAGTAAAAATAAAAAATAATCTAAAATAAATAAAAAATAGACTTAATAAACTAAATAAACCTAAACCTACCAGTTTACTTAATTTTTTTTTAAAACTCTAAACCCTAAACCCTAAATCCTAAACCCTATACCATAAACCCTAAACCTACAACCTTAAACCTTCAACCTTAAATCCTAAACCCTAAGCAAAACCATCAATCATAAACCCTAAACCCTCAACCCTAAACCCTAAATCGTAACACTAACTTTAAACCCAAACACCCTCATAAAACTCTAAGTGACCCTAAACCCACTCCTAATCCACCACTAAAAGCCATAAACCCAACCACTGAGCCCAAAGCCCAGGCCAAAGCCTAAATAAACATAAACTACACTAAATCTTATAACCCTAAACTAAACACTAAATCCTTAACCCTAAACCCTAAACCCTACTTCCCAAAAGCTAAACCCAAACATCTTAAACCCTAAAGCCTAAACCATAAACCCTAAAAGCTAAAACATATCACGGACTAAATAAAACCAAAAATAAAATAAATAAATAAACCTAAACATAAATAAAATAAAAAATAAAACCTAAACTAAAACCTAAACCTAAACCTAAAATAAAATAAAATAAAATAAAAAATAAAGTAAAATAAAATAAATAAAACCATAAAACCTAAATAAAATAAAATAAAATAAAATAAAATAAAATAAATAAAATAAATAAAATAAAATAATAAAAATATAAACTTTAAAAATAAACTTAAAAATAAATGTAAAATAAAACCTAAACCCTAAACTAAAAAAAAAACTTAAACCTAAGATAAAAATAAAATAAATAAAATAAAATAAACCTAAACCTAAATTAAACTAAACTAAACTAAAATAAATAAAACCTAAACATAAACCTAAACCTAAAATAAACTAAACCTAAACCTATGCCTAAACTAAATAAAATGGAATAAACTAAAACTAAACCTAAACCTAAACTGAAAAATAAAACCTAAAAATAAACCTAAAATAAAAACCTAAAACCTAAACCAAAATAAATAAATAAATAAAACACTAAACCTAAACCTAAAATTTAAAAAATAAAACCTAAACTTAAAAAATATAATAAAAATAAAACTAAACTAAAAAAAAAAACCTAAACCTAGACTTAAAAAATTAACTAAAATAAAAAACCTAAACTAAAATAAATAAACCTAAAATAAATAAATTAAACTAAATAAGAAAAATAAACCTAAATAAAAATAAAAAATAAAGTAAACAAAAATAAATAAATAATATACTAAATATGCTAAATAAACTGAAACCTACCGGTTTACTTAATTTAAAAAAAACCTTAAACCCTAAATCCTAAATCCTAAACCCTAAACATACAACCCTAAACCCTAAACACTAAACCCCAAACCTTAATCATAAACTTTAAGTATCTAAATAAAATAAAAAATAAACCTAAACCCTAAGAATGGGCAGAACCTTGACGACATCAACATCACCATCAACCAGGCTAAGTCTAGATCTGGTGGTGGAGGTGAAGGTGGAGGTGGCAGTTACATAGTGGTGGTGGGGGAACTGAAGGTGCTGGTGGATATGGAGGTGGTGGTCGGGGCAGTGGTTGCTATGCAGGCGGGAGGAGTTGTGGTGGGGGATCTGGAGGTGTTGGTGAATATGCATTCTCATTTTTTTTATCTATGATGTCACTTGTGTCTTAGAAAACTTGGTGTGTTACTAGGTTGATGAAATAAAAAAGAAGAAATGTTGAATCTGAATTTGTTCTCTGTTAAAAAAACCAAAAATCCTAAACCTTAAACTAAAACCTGAGCCCTAAATCTAACACCTATATGCTAAAACCTAAACCCTAAACCCTAAAAATCGTAAACCCTAAACCCTAAGCATTAATCCCTAACTCCTAAAACTCTAAACTGTAAACCCTAAACCGTAAGCCATAAGCACTAAATCCAAAACCCTAAAACCTAAACCATAAACCCCAAACCTAAGCCCTAAACCTTGAACTAACCCTAAACCCTAACCCTAAAAACCTAAACCTAAATTAAATAAAACCTAAACAAATAAAAAAAATTTAAAACAAAATAAAATAAAATTAAAACATAAACTAAAATCTAAACTTAAACCTAAGAAAATAAATAAAAACTTAAACTTAACTAAAAAAATAAAAAGCCTAAATAAAAGAAGAACTAAATATAAAATAAAAATAAAATAAACTTAAAATAAAGTAAAATTAAAACTAAATAAATACCTAAACGTAAAAAATATACCTAAAACTAAAACCTAAAAATAAATAAAAAATAAAACCTAAACCCTAAACTTAAAAAAAAAACCTAAACCTAAAATAAAAAGTAAAATAAACCTAAACCTAAACTAAAACAAAATAAAAAAAAAACATAAACCTAAACCTAAAAGTAACTAAACCTAAACCTAAACCTAAACTAAATAAAATAAAATATTCTAAAAATAAACCTACACCTAAACTAAAAAAAACTTAAAATAAACTTATAAAATCTAAAACCTAAACTTAAAAAAATAGAATAAAAACATAAACCTAAACCTAAAAAAAAAACCTAATCCTAAAAAATAAAATAAAAATAAAAATAAACTAAAAAATAAGCCTAAACTTAAACCTAAACCTAAAAAATAAACTAAAATAAAAAAACTACAAATAAATAAAATAAATAAACTAAACTAAATAAAAATAAAGATAAACCTAAATAAAAATTATTAACAAAATAAACTATAATAATAAAGATATCCACTAAATAAATTAAATATAATTAACCCTACCAGTTCACTTAATTAAAAAAATATAAAAAACTAAATAAAATTAAAATAAAAAAAACTCTAACCCTAAAATAAAAACCCTAAAACCCTAAACCTAAACCCTAAAACCTAAAACCTAAATATAAACTAAATAAAACCTAAAAATAAAATAAATAATAAAACTTAAACCTAAATTAAATAAAAAATAAAACTAAAAAAACCTAAACTAAAAGAAAACCTAAAAAGAAAAAAAAATTAAAAACTACACCCTAAACTAAAAAAGAAAACTTAAAACTAAAATAAACAAAATAAAATAAACCTATACCTAAACTAAAAAAAACTAAACTAAAATAAATAAAACCTAAACCTAAACCCTAAACTAAATAAAATAAAATAAATAAAAAATAAACCTAATCCTAAGAAAAATTAAAACCTAAAACTAAACCTAAAATATAAACCTAAAACTTAAACCTAAAAAGATAAAATAAAACCTAAACCTAAACCTAAAAATAAATAATAAAACACCAACCTGAAAAATAAAATAAAAATAAAACTAAACTAAAAAATAAACCTAAACCTAAACCTAAATCTAAACTTTAAAAAATAAACTAAAATAAAACCTAAACTAAAATAAATAAACCTAAAATAAATAAACTTAATTAGATAAAAATAAAAAATAAGCCTAAATAAAATTAAAAAATAAAATAAAATGAAATAAATAAATAAATAAACTAAATAAACATAAACCTACTAGTTTACTTAATTTATTTTAATAAAAATCCTAAAAACTAAACCCTAAACCCAAAATTCTAAATCCTAAACCCTAAACCCTTAACCCTAAACACTAAACCCTAAACCCAACAACAACAACAACAACAAGCCTTAATCCCACTAGGCAACACTAAACCCTAAACCCTACATGAATCCTTCATCTCCATTGTGTCCTATTATGTGTCAAATTCTCATTTAATTCAAGTATACTAAGATCATTTTTTATGCATCTTAACCAAGTCTTTTTATGTCTACCTCTACCTTTCTTAACATAAGGCAAATCTAATGTATCTACTCTCCTAATTGGGTCGGACGATGCTTTTATGGCCAAATCATCTAAGGCGACTCTCCCTAATCTTATCTACCACTGGAATACTCCAACTTTTTTTCCGAACATACTCATTTTGCATTCTATCTCTAATGGTAAAGCCACTCATCCACGAGCATCCTCATCTGTAACACTTAACTTAGTCTTATGTTTCTCTTTTATTGGCCAACATTCTGCACCATAAGTCATTGCAGGTCTTACCACCATCTTATAAAATTTTCCCTTAAGTTTAAGTGGAACTTTTCTATCACATAATAGGCCAGATGCATTCCTCCACTTCAACCATCCAACTTGAATTCCACAAATAACATCTCCATCTATTTCACCATCATTTTGAACAATAGAGCCTAAATATCTGAATTGCTCACTCTTGTTAATGACTTGATCACCTAAAGTCACAACACTACTACTAAAACTTCTACAACTAAAATTACACTCCATATATTTAGTTTTAGATCTACTTAAACGAAAGCCTTTAGACTCTAAAGTTGACCTCTATAATTCAAGTTTCTGTTGGACTCCCTCTCTAGTCTTATCAACAAGAAGAATGTCATCAGCTCAAAGCATACACCAAGGTACATCTTCTTGTAAATGCCTCGTAAGAACATTCATAACTAAAGTAAAAAGATAAGGGCTTAATGTTGATCCTTGATGTAATCCAAGCGAAATAGAAAATATTTTGTCAATCCTCCTTGTGTTTGGACACAAGTACTCTAGTATACATATCCTTAATGACTTGAATATAACCAATATAAACTTCTTTCGTTCTAGAACTCTCCAAAGAACATCTCTTGAGACTTTATCATAAGCTTTCTCTAAATCAATAAATATCATATGTAGATCCTTCTTATTTTCTCTATGCTTCTCCATCAAACCTCTTAACAAATGTATAGCATCCATAGTAGATCTACCTGGCATGAAACCAAACTGATTGTGAGAAACTTACATCATCACATTGTAACCTATGCTCAATTACTCTCTCCCATAATTTTAATGTATGGCACATTAACTTAATTCCTCTATAATTTGCACACTCTTGTGCATCACATTTATTCTTAAATATAGGGACCAACAAACTATTTCTCCACTCATCTAACATCTTTTTAGTCTTTAAAATAACATTAAAAATATTTGTAAGCTAAGAAATTCCTTGATCTCTTAAATATTTCCACACATCTATTGGAATATTATCCGGTCCTACTGCTTTTCCACATTTCATTTTCTTTAAAGCTTCATTAACTTCAGATTTACTAATATGGCGATAAAAATGAAATTCTCTATTTTTGTTTAGGGTATTAAGGTTGCTAAAATCAATCATACTTTTAGATCCTTCATTGAAAAGTTTATTAAAATACCTCATCCACCTATTTTCAATATCTTTTTCTAAGAAAAGCACTTTATTATTTTCATCCTTAATACCCCTCACTTGAACTATGTCTTTACTTCTCCTATCTCTTTGGTTGGCTAACTTATACATACATCTTTCACCTTCTTTGGTATCTAATCTATTGTATAAATCACTAAAAGCTAAATTTTTTGCATCATATATTGCTTTCTTAGAATCTCTACATTTTATATCTTTCCCAATTCTCCGAAGTTTTCATCTAAACCAAGTTTTATAACAATGCTTCTTATTTCTTATCTTTTCTTTCACACTCTGACTCCACCACCAACTATTCTTATTAAAATAAGCTTTTCCTTTTGATTCGCCAAGCACTTCTTTAGCAACTTGCTTAATTTCACTTGATATTTTTTCCCACATAACGTTAGCTTCCTTATGAACATCCCAAACTCTAATTTCTTGTAGTTTGCTCTTAAAAATATTTTTATTTGTGTTCTTTAAGTGTCCCCATCTAATCCTAGGACAATAATTTAGTTTATTTTTTCTCTTACAACCTTTCATCTTAAAATCTAAAACTAATGGTCGATGTTGGGTACTTAAAATTTCACTTGGAATGACCTTACAATCTTTACAATCTAAATGATCTATTTTTCTTATCAAAAAATAATCAATCTGTGTTTTACTAGATCCACTTTTATAAGTAATAATATGTTCATCTCTTTTCTTAAATAAAGTATTAGCAACTACAAAATCATATGCTAAGGCAAAATCTAATATAGTCCTACCTTCTTCATTAGTCACTCCAAATCCATAACCACCATGAATACTTTTAAAATCTTCTACCACTCTACCAACATGTCCATTTAAATCTCCTCCAATAAATACTTTTTCTTCAAGAGGTATCTTTTGTATTAATCCCTAAAATTCATTCCAAAATTTTTCTTTTGAGCTTACTTCCAAACCTACTTGAGGAGCATAGACACTTATAACATTAATAATCTTAGTATCAACAATAATCTTTAAAGCTATAATTCTATCTCCACATATTAATACTTATAACATTATCCTTCAAACTTTTATCTATAATCACCTACACCATTTCTAGTTCAACTTTTTTTGAATACCAAAGTTTAAAACCTAAACTATCAATCTCCTTGGCCTTCTCACCAACCCATTTAGTTTCTTGAACACATAAAATATTTATCTTTCTATGAATCATAATATCTATTAATTCCATTAATTTACCTATAAGAGTACCTATATTCCAAGCTCCTAACCTAATTCTAGTTTCATGGACTAACTTCTTTGCTCAGTCCATAATGTGGGAACCCTTGCTTATTTAACCACTGCGGGGCCGATCAGTTTCATTTTTTCATTATTCAAACCATCGCATTCTGGGGGATGAGCATTAACACAATGATTTAAAGGATTCATGTCATGATTATTTCGACAAATTTTATGCTGGCTATCGACTACCTAACTAAACCCTAAACCCAAAGCCCTAAAAAACCCTAAACCCTAAACCCTAACCTAAATCCAAACTCTAAACCCTAAATGCTAAAAAAATTAACCCTAAAACCATTAATCCTAAACCCTAAACCCTAAACCCTAAACCCTAAACCATAACCCTAAACCCTAAACCTAAACCCCAAACCCTAAACTTAAATCTAAAGTAACTAAATAAATTAAAAATATACCTAAACTATAAAACCTAATAAACCTAAACCTAAACCTAAACCCTAAGAATGTGTAGAACCTTGATGGCAGGAACATCACCATCAAGTAAGCTTAGTCTAGATCTGGCAGTGGAGGCAAAGGTGGAGGCGGTGGTTATCGTAGTGGTGGTGCGGGATCTAGAGGTGATGGGTGGATATGGAGGTGGTGGTCAGAGTAGAAGTGGGTATAGAGGTGGGAGGAGTGATGAAGGTTACATCCTTGGTGGTGGTGGAGGGAGAGATCATGGATATGCTACATATGGACTGTGCCTTTAAGATAGAGACTATTCTAGTTATCTAGGGCTCTTGATTTGCTATATGTAACCTCATTTTTTATCTATGTCATCACTTGTGTCTTGGAAAACTTGGTGTGTTACTAGGATGATGAAATCAAAAAGAAGAAATGTTGAATCTATATTTATTTTATTAAAAAAATAAAAATAAATAAAAACCCTAAACACTAAAATTAAACCTGAACCCTAAACCTAAAACCTAAACCTAAACCCTAAAAATAGAAAAATAAAATAAAAAAAATCTTAAACTAAACCTAAAACCTAAAACTAACCCTAAACCCTAAACCATAAACCTACAACTCTAAACTTACAACCCTAAACCCTAAACCCTAAAAAACCCTAAACCTTAAACTCTAAACCCTAAACCCTAAACCCTAAAGTAAACAAAATAAACCTAAACCTACTAGTTTACTTAATTTTAAAAAAAAACCTAAACCATAAATCCTAAACCCTAAACACTAAACTGTAAACATTAAACCTTTAACCCTAAAACTAGCCATAAACTTTAAGCCCTGAATTTACAACACTAAACTTATAACCCTAAACCCTAAACCCTAACAACCCTAAAACCTAAACCCTAAACCCAAAACCCTAAAACCTAAAACCTAAAAGCATAAATGCTAAAACCATAAACCCTAAACTAAACCCCCAACCACACTATAAACCAAATCTACTGAATAAAATAACTAAATAAATTAAAAAATAAACCTAAACCTTATAACCTAATAAATCTAAACCTAAACTTAAACCCTAAGAATGTGCAGAAGGTGGTGGATGCAAAGGCGGAGGTGATAGTTATCGTAATGGTGGTGGGGGATATGGAGGTGTTGGTGGATATGGAGGTTATGGTCAGAGCAGTGTTGGTTATAGAGCCAGGAGGAGCGATGGTGGTTACAATCATGGTGGTGGCGGAGGGAGTGATCAGGGATATGATGGTGGATCCCGCCGAAAGGCACGGTGGTTCTAATGGGCTGGAGAAAAAGAAGAACGATCCAATCTGCTGCTTATGGAACTGTCTTTACAGTAGAGATGGTTCTAGTTATCTAAGGTTTTTGATTTGCTTTAAGCATGCTCATTCTTGATCTATGTCATCACTTGTGTCTTAGAAAACCTGGTATGTTACTTGGTTATTAAAATCAAAAAGAATAAATGTTTAATATGAATTTGTTCTATATTAAAAAAACCAAAAATGCTAAACCCTAAACTAAAACCTGAATCCTAAACCTAAAAGCTAAACCCTAAACCCTAAAAAAAAAATAATAATAATAATAAAAAACATAACCCTAAACCCTTAAATGTACAACCCTAAACAACAAACCCTAAACCCTAAACCCTAAATGCTAAACTCTAAACCCTAAACCCTTAAACTCTAGTAACCAAAAAACCTAAACCTAATAAATAAACCTACAACAACAACAACAACAACAACAAGCCTTAATCCCACTAGGTGGGGTCGGCTACATGAATCATTCGTCTCCATTGTGTCCTATTATGTGTCAAATTCTCATTTAAATCAAGTATACTCATATTATTTTTTATACATCATAACCAAGTCTTTTTAAGTCTACCTCTACCTTTCTTAACATAAGGCAAATCTAATGCATCTACTCTCTTAATCGATTCATCAGACAACCGATGCTTTATGTGGCCAAACCATCTAAGGCGACTCTCCCTAATCTTATCTACCACTAGAGCTACTCCAACTTTTTTGAATATACTCATTTTGCATTCTATCTCTAAGAGTAAAGCCACTCATCCACCTAAGCATCCTCATCTCTGTAACACTTAACTTAGTCTTAGGCTTCTCTTTTGTTGGCCAACATTATGCACCATAAGTCATTGCAGTCTTACCACCATCTTATAAAATTTTCCTTAAGTTTAAGTGGAACTTTTCTATCACATAATAGGCCAGATGCATTCCTCCACTTCAACCATCCAACTTGAATTCTACTAATAACATCTCCATCTATTTCACCAACATTTTGAACAATAGAGCCTAAATATCTGAAACGCTCACTCTTATTAATGACTTGATAACCTAATGTCACAAGACTACCACTATAACTTATACAATGAAAATTACACTCCATATATTCAATTTTAGATCTACTTAAACGAAAACCTTTAGACTCTAGAGTTGACCTCCATAATTCAAGTTTCAGTTGGACTCCCTCTCTAGTCTTATCAACAAGAAGTCATCAACAAAAAGCATACACCAAGGTACATCTTCTTGTAAATGCCTAGTAAGAACATCCATAACTAAAGTAAAAAGATAAGGGCTTAAAGTTGATCCTTGGTATAATCCAACTGAAATAGGAAGATATTTTGTCAATCCTCCTTGTGTTTGGACACAAGTAACAGCTCTTGAATACATATCCTTAATGACTTAAATATAACCAATATTAACTCCTTTCTATTCTAGAACTCTCCAAAGAAAATCTCTTGAAACTTTATCATAAGCTTTCTCTAAATCAATAAATATCATATGTAGATCCTCCTTACTTTCTCTATGCTTCTCCATCAAACCCATTAACAAATGTATAGCATACATAGTAGATCTACGGAATGAAAAAGCGATTGTGAGAAACTTATCACATCGTAACCTATGCTTAATTACTCTCTCCCATAATTTTAATGTATGGCACATTAACTTAATTCCTCTATAATTTGCACACTCTTGTGCATCACCTTTATTCTTAAATATAGGAACCACCAAACTCTTTCTCCACTCATTTGACATCTTTTTAGTCTTTAAAATGACATTAAAAAGATTTGTAAGCCAAGAAATTCCTTGATCTCCTAAACATTTCCACACTTCTATTGGAATATTATCCGGTCCTACTGCTTTTCCACATTTCATTTTCTTTAAAGCTTCACTAACTTCAGATTTACTAATACGATGATAAAAATGAAATTCTCTATTTTTTGTTTAGGGTATTAAGGTTGCTAAAATCAATCGTACTTTCAAATCCTTCATTGAAAAGTTTATCAAAATACATCATCCACCTATTTTCAATATTCTTTTCTCAAAAAAGCATTTTATTATTTTCATCCTTAATACACCTCACTTGAACTATGTCTTTACTTCTCCTATCTCTTTGGTTGGCAAACTTATACATACATCTTTCACCTTCTTTGGTATCTAATCTATTGTATAAATCACTAAAAGCCAAATTTTTTGCATCATATATTGCTTTCTTAGAATCTCTACAGGTCACTTTATATCTTTCCCAATTCTCCGAGTTTTTACATTTAAACCAAGTTTTTATAACAATACTTCTTATTTTTTTTATCTTTTTTTGCACACTCTGACTCCACCACCAACTATTCTTATTAAAAGAACCTTTTCTTTTTGATTCTCCAAGCACATCTTTAGCAACTTGCTTAATTTCACTTGCTATTTTTTCCCACATAATGTTAGCTTCCTCATGAACATCCCAAATTCTAATCTCTTGTAGCTTGCTCTTAAAAATATTTTTATTTGTGTTCTTTAAGTGTCCCCATCTAAAATCTAAACTAATGATCAATTTTGGGGGACACTTAAAGAACTAAACTAAAACCTAAACCTAAACATAAACTTAAACTTAAACCTAAAAATAAAATAAAATAAAAAATAAAAACTAAACTAAAATAAAATAAATAAAAACTTAAACTAAAGTGAAAAATAAAATAAACCTAAAAAAACCTAAATAAAATAAAAACTAAATTAAAAATAAAAATAAAATAAACCTAAAATGAAATAAAATAAAAATTAAATAAAAACCTAAACCTAAAAATAAAAAATAAATAAAAACTAAACCAAAAATAAATAAAATAAAATAAACCTAAATCTAAAATTAAATAAACTAAACTAAAATAAATAAACCTAAACTTAAACCTAAACCCTAAATTAAATAAAATAAAATAAGCTAAAAATAAACCTAAACCTGAACTAAAAAATAAAACCTAAAAATTAACCTAAAATAGTAACCTAAAACCTAAACCTAAAAAGATAAAATAAAAACCTAAACTTAAACCTAAAAATAAAAAATAAAACCTAAACTTAAAAAATAAAATAAAAGTAAAACTAAACTAAAAAAAAAACATAAACCTAAACCTAAACCAAAAAATAAGCTAAAAAAATCCTAAACTAAAATAAATAAACCTAAAATAAATAAAGTAAAGTAAATAAAAATAAAAAATAAACCTAAATAAAAATAAGAAATAAAATAAAAAAAATAATTAATTAATAAATAGAATAAAGTAAAAAAACCTAAACCTAATGGTTTAATTAATTTAAAAATAAACCTAAACTAAAACCTGAACCCTTAACCTAAAACCTAAATGCTAAAAAAAATTTAAAAGAACCCTAAACCCTTAACCTAAACCATATAAACCCTAAACCCTAAACAATAAAACCTTAAACCTAACCCTAAACCCCAAACCCAAAAACTACCTAAACCCTAAACCAAAACCATAAAACCCTAAGTCCTAAAGCTGAAACACTAAACAAACCCTAAACCCTAAACAAACCTAAACCTAAACCCTAAACTATAAACTAAACCCTAAACCATAAATCCTAAGCCCTCCCTAAACCTAAAGCATAAACCTAAAGTTAAGCTAAAAATAAAATAAAATAAAATCAACTAAAATAAACCTAAACTTAAAAATAAAATAAAATCAAAAAACCTAAACTAAAATAAATAAACAAAACTAATTAAAATTAAAAAATAAAAAATAAAAAATAAAATAAATATAAACTAAACCTGGGTTTGCTTAATTTAAAAAAAAAAACCTAAACCCTAAATCCTAAACCCTAAACCAACCCAAAATTAACCAAACCCTAAACCTATAATGCTAAACCCTAAACTGTAAACCATAAAAGTCTCTAAACCCTAAACCCTAAACCCTAAACCCCAAACCCTAAACTTTAATCCTAAACCCTAAACCCTAAAGGCATAAACCCTAAAACCTAAATCCTAAACCACAAAGCCTCACTAAACCTAAACCTTCCCAAACCTAACTTAACACAAACTAAACCTAAACTTAAAGTAACTAAATAATTTAAAAGATAAACCTAAACCATAAAACCTAATAAATCTAAACCTAAACCTAAGTTCTTAGTAAGCGTGAGTCATCAGCTCGCATTGACTACGTCCCTGCCCTTTGTACACATCACCAAACCCACACACCATCCTAGCCCTCGACCTCGTGCTCTGGCAATTCCTCTTTTCCCCTTTCATTTTTGGATTTCTAGTCGATGCTTCATGGCTATTTGGCTTGATTCTCACGATTTTTCTAGAATCGATGCCCATTGGCCACTTTCTTGTTTTACTTGAAGTGGTACTGTGGCTAGGCGTCTTCCCTATTGATTCCATGTGGGAAACTGACGGATTCAATGGATCCTAATTGGGCATCAACTACCTTGGCTTTGGCTGCTTTGAAATCATTGAAAGACGTCCTTTCTGGTAAGGATAGTTGTTCAGGTGAGTCCTTGGAACTTATTTTGACTTCATTTCAAGGCATGTCTGCGATTATGTGCTATGATCTGATTATGAAAAAGCTTACTAAGCCATTTGAATTCACTTTGGTTGGAAAGTTTACTCTTTGTAGGCCAAATCTAGAAAACATTCACTCTTTCTTTCATAGTCTGACACTTTTAAGTACTTTTAGGATTAGTTTAATTAATCCTTGCCACATTTTGATTCAGTTAACAAATGATTTGGATTACTCATGTGTTTTTGCTCATCATTCTTATTTTATTTTCAATTTCCAAATGAGGTTGCTAAAATGGACTCCACTATTTAATATTAGGGAAGAATCCCCAATCGTTATGGTTTGGATTTCTCTCCCCAATATGTGAATTCATTTCATTAATCATCAATTTCATTTTACTGTGGGTGCTTTATTTGGTCGGCCATTACAAATTGATCAGGCAATAGCTACAAAATCTCGACCTTCTCTGGCTAGAATCCTTATTGAATTGGAAATTACCAAGAAATACCCCAAAGAAATCTAGTTGGGATCTAATGCAGAAAGTTGATTTTAAAAATTTCCCTGCCTTTTGTTCTCATTGTAAAATCCATGGGCATGATAATTCTAAATGTTCCATTCTGCATCCTCACCTAAAAAAGAAAATTTTTATTAAGGAAACTATTGTTACAAACCCTAGGTCGACCACTGTTAAATATAAAAAAGTTTATTTAGAAAAAAATTATTCATTGAATGTTCCTAATAAGGCTATTTTACCCTTATTTCTTTTATGTAATTGAAGGTTTCTAATGTGGAAAATAATAATTTCTCTAAACTTTTGGATGACAATTCTTTTTCCTCTAAGTCAATCCTCAAATCCATATCGATTTTGATTGACAAAAATGATGCTTTAATTGAAAATATTAATGAGGATATCAACTTTATGCATCATTCAAATTTAATGGAGAATATGGCTTTGGTTTCTAATGATATTCAATTTGAAATTTTTGACTTTACTTTAGTTCAGGATGATTTAAATTCTCAAAAAGATTTCATTTTGTCAAATAATTTAGGTATTAAAGAAGAAGGGTTGGATGTTCACACTTGCCTTCTTAATAAATTTGTTTTGGTTCCCTCACTTGCTATACCGAATGCTCATTTTCCTTTAATAAATTCTAATAACTTGGAAGAAGGAGAACTCACTTCTATACAAGAGACTTCCCCTAAATCTATGACTAATATTGCTAAATCCTTCACGGATGATGATTTTATGGGAAAAGGAAATGGTTTCCAAACTTATCATGCTAAAAAGAAAAAAATGTTAAAAACATCCCTACCAAATTGTCCAAAAACACGAGATCTACTAAAACCTCCCTCTCCTCTCTTAATTAACCTTGTCTTAACCCCTTTTTTATTTCCTTATGTTTAATTTTTTTGTTTGGAATGTTAGAGGGATCTATACCTTATCTATTCATAATCATATTAGAAACATTTATCATATTCATAATATTTCTTTACTTATTATTTTGGAGCCTCTTATTCATGCAAACAAAATTAACCATGTTGCCAAAATGATCGGTTTCAATAAATTTTAATCTAATGTTAGTAATAAAATTTGGTGTTTTTGAATTAATTTTGTGGAGATTTCTATTCATGATGATTTTCAACAAGTTGTCAATGCTCAAATATCTTATGGTGACTATTGTGTTTTGGGCTCTTTTGTCTATGCATCTTGTAATAGATCTGGTAGAAATTTTCATTGGGAAAATTTGAAGAATTTTGCTACCTCTATCAATATTCCTTGGTTTGTTTGTGGGGATTTCAAAACTATTTTATTCTTCTAAATGAAGTAGTGGTTGCTCTCCTAATACTCATTCCAAGGAATAATTTTTCAATATGATCCTTGATTGAAATTTGATTAATATTGGCTTTAAGGGTTCAAATTTTACTTGGTAAAACTCTAGACTTTAAAGGTTAGACCAGAGTCTTTTTAATACTCATTGGATTACTCAATGGCCTATTACTTTTGTTGATCATTTAAGTAGAACCTTATCAGATCATGATCCTCTTTTGGTTTCTATTAAAGATAACTCTAATAGAATAAAACATTTCTCTCATTTTAGATTTCAGAACATGTCAATTTAGCATATTGATTTCTTTAATGTTGTGGCTAAAAATTGGAAAGCTCCCTTACATCTTGACAATTTGATTATGGGGATGAATAGATTTTCATTTAAGCTTAAAAGACTTAAACAAAATTTGGGTCTGTGGAACAAGCATTATTTTAAAAACCTTTTTTCTAGTATCAAACAAATGGAAAAATTTGTTTGTGATCTTGAAGTCTCTATTATGTCTGATCCTACTAAGATTAAGGACTTGACTGAGGTGAAAGATAAACTTGTTAATTATCAAAATATGAAAGAGACTTATTAGTGCTAAAAGGTTGCTAGCAAATATATTATGGATGGTGACAGAAATATTAGATATTTCTATGCTTTAGTTAATAAAAAGAGTGCTTTAAATAATATTCAAAAAATTAAAGATGACAATGGCAAATGGATTACAAAGAATAATGATATTAAGGATTTGACCATTAATTACTTTAGAAATATGCTTAATAAGAGTTTCTCTTATGAAGCTATTTCTAAATCGTACTTGATTCCTTCTATTATAACCAATAATGATAATGAATTGCATAATATTGTACTTAATGAAGAGGAAATTTTTAAAGTTCTTAATAGCATGAACATAGATTCTGTTGCTGGTCGGGGGTTTCACTACACAATTTTTTCAAAAATGCTGGTCTATAATCAAAAATGATTTGGTTGAGGTTGTGGTTGATTTTTTTTAATGGTAATCCTTTTTCTAGATATTTTTCTAGCACTTCTATTGTTCTCATACCTAAGAAAGATCATCCGGACTATTGGAGTGATTTTAGACTATTAGTCTGTGCACCTTCTTCAATAAGTTGATTTTTAAAATTCTAACTAATAATCTCAGTCCTTTACTTCATAGGATCATCTATCTAAACCAAACTAGTTTTTTTTATAGGTAGATCTATTTCTGATAATATTCTGCTTGCTCATGAATTAATTCATGATTTAGATGCTAAGACTAGAGGTTACAACATTCTATTCAAATTAGATATTACCAAAGCTTTTGATAATATATCTTGGGATTTCCTTATCCATATTCTAAATTTATTTATGTTTTCTAATAAATTTATCATTCTTATTAAAATTGTATATATAATGCTTGGTTTTTTATTTTTCTTAATGGGAAAGCCTTGGGATTCTTTCCTTCTTCCCATGGCCTAAGACTAGGGGATCCTCTATCTCCTTCCTTATTTATTATTTTTGTTGAGTACTTATCTAAGAGCATCAATGATCTATTCTTAAACAATCCTAGTATGTATTATAGAACTCTTGGTGGTCTTCATGTTTCTCATTTAATCTTTGTAGATGATTTCATTATTTTTGCAATGCTTCTATTCATCATATCAAGAATCTCAGATTTTTTTAAATAAATTTGGTACAGTAGTCTATCTATCAATGATACAATTTTTATTACTTATTCAAGCATCTCCAATAATAAAATTAATCAAATCCTACATATCACTAACTTTAAACATCAACACCTTCCTCTTAAGTACTTGAGTGCACCTTTTTTTAAAGGTCCGAAATGATCCCATCTTTCTAATGAGTTAATTCAAAGAATTTTAAACAAAATTTTTATTTGGGAATTTCATTTACTTTTTCATTAAACTTTAGAACAATATCATTCCCATTTCTTATTCAATTTTAGCTTGGATGATTTTGAATAACTTTATTCCTGTGGACTCTTTGTTCTAGAATAAAGGGTTTTATTTCCCTTCAAAGTGCTATTTGCTTTCATATTGAAAATATTAATCATGTTTTTGTCAATGGTGCTATTGCTTCTAAATTATGGATATGGTATGATGATTTATATAATACCAACTACTTTCATGGCTCTCTTTCCATATATGAACTTCTTGAAGTATGTTTCCAAAAAATTATGAAAGGTCATATCAAAGTTCTTATTGTTATTACCCTTATTTGGTTCATCTTGATGGGCGAAATGATGCAAAATATCATGGTATTCCTTTGAGCCTTAAAAGGATCACAGCTAGAACCAAAGATAAAATTCATGCTTTGTTTAATGCCAATCTTATTAGTAACATTCATTTTAGAAGCTATAAATTTGTGGCTAAAAAATTGGGTGTCATTCACTTGATGTTGACTTTTATAAAAAAAAGGATTATCCATTGGATCAAACCAAAAAAATTTGATTAAAGTGAATCGATGGTTCTATTGCTTCCAATAAATATGGTTGTGGTGGTATTCTTAGGGATTCTAAAGGTATTGCCATTTTTGGCTTTTCGTATCCTCTCTCAAAGCATTATCTATGTTGAGCTTATACTTGTCAATAAAGCTATTAAAATTTGTTTGAATAAAGGTTTCCTCAACATCTGGATTGAAGTTGATGTGCTCTTGCTTCTTAACATGCTAAACTCTAATAGAGTAGGGAATGCTGATTTATTTTATCTTCTCAATCATACTAAAAATCTTCTTTCTCAAGTTTGTTATAAAATTTCTCATATCCTTTGTGAAGGTAATGCTTGTGCTAATTTCAAAACTTTAGGTGCCAAATTAACCGATTTCACTTTATTTGACAATCAAAATTTGCCTAAACTATTAAGTGGTTTGGTCAATCTGGACAACACTGGATTACCTTATTGCATATTATAACTTTCTTGGCTTAGTTTTATCAGTTGGTTTTTGATGAGCCATTGCTTTTGGTTCCCCTTTCATAAACCCTCTTTGGGTTGTGGCTATTTACTTATTTTCACTCTTGGGCCTGTGCTAGGTTTTATTTTTGAGCTCTTCTTTTTGGATTGGCCTAATGGTCGCTACCTGGTGGTTCCAATTTTTTTCATGGGTTATTTTGGTTTTTTCATCCTAGTGGCTACTGTTTGCTTGGCTGGGTGATTATTATTGCTTGGTTGCATTTAGTGAGCTTCATTTGAGTGGTGGCTTTTCCTGCTATTTTCTATATTATGTTTGCCATATTTTTGGGCTTGTTGCTTTTTCAACTGAGTTTGTTTTTTTATTGCTGTTGTGGTTGGCTAGGTGGCCTTATTGGCTGGCTTGGTGGGCTGGCTATGTTAGCTGGCTAGGTTGGTTGGCTAGCTAGCCGTGTTGGTTGGTTTCTCCACTTCTGTTGGTGGAAAATCAGAGGGGCTGTTGGTGGTCTAATTTTGGATTGGATTTGGCAAGGTGGAGGTTATTTGGTGACAGTTATTTCTTCTTTTTTGTGGATTGGGTTTTGAGGGTCAATTTTGCTAGTTTGGGTTTGTTTCTTTGGTTGTAGTTTTGGCCTCTTCTTGGCTGTAGCTGCTTTTATTTTGTTGCTATTTTGGGTTGGCTGGCTGATGGCTATTTAGTGGCTATTATTTTGCTTTGGGATCTAGTGGCATGGTTTGGTGTATTGGTGCTTAACTTGGCCGTGCATATGATGCTTGCACTCATTAATATTTCTCCTGCTTTTTGTTGTCTGCTTTCGTGGTGTTCCTGTTGTATTGCTATTGCTCTTGATGGATGGCTTTTAGTCTGTCTTACTATCTTCGCTTCATTTTGTTTTTGGCTGGCTATTTATCTCACCTGGATTAGAATATATGCTACTTTGGTTGGGTTTGGTGGATGTTGTTGTTTGCTTCTGCCCTTTTCCTAATTGTCTTGGGTTGTTTTGGCATGATGGATGTTGATGGTCTTTTCACTGATTTGGATTTTCTGCTATTGTGGTGGTTGGCTAGGAGGCTAAGTTGGATAGCTGGGTTGGTTAGTTGTGTAGGCTAGCTGGGTTTGTTGGATGGGTGGATGTTTTGGCCTTTCTTTTCTGCTCTCTTAATGACATGCTAGTTGGCCTACTCCTGCTATGGTTCTCCTCTATTGGCTGATGTTGCTTCCCTTTTTCTGGTTTAGGTGACAGCTTTGCTGCCATTCTTGTTTGCTAGTGAAGGATATGAGCTCTTGTGTTTTTTCTTATTGGTCTTGGTTTTTTTGGTTTGTGTTGTTAAGGTCATTATGCTTGCTCCCTTTGATGTTGTTATTCTTTCTTTGGTGGTGTTCCTCTTGTCACTCGTCCTTGATGGTTGGTTGATCTTACGCCTTATTGGGCTTATTTTTTTGGTGGCTTTGTGATGTCTGGCTTGGAGTTTGCAACCTTCGGATGATGGACTTGGGATGATGGGCTACAAGAGGTATGTTGGCAATGATGGCCTTGATATTTCCCTCTCTATCTTCTTTTGGCTAGTAGCACTACATGTAATTGCAACCCTTATTCAAAAGTTTGGAATCTTACATATAGTGTTTCTCCTTGAGATGATCATAACTAAGCCTAAGCCTATTTTTACTTTACACCTTTTCTTTTCTCATACTCTTTATGCTTGCTTAATTTTACTGAACCTTTCAATAGTATGTTGCAGATTTCTTCTATAGGTTTGGAGAATTTTGCAGGTGGATCTTGCTGGTATCAAAAGGACCTAGTGGATGTTGTTGTTGCTCACATGGATATGTTGTTGTTGCTGATTTGGTTTTGCTTTTATTTTTTTCCTTATATAATTGTAATAGTTAGGGGGTTTATCTCTTTTGGATTTATTATGGCTCTTTGAGCACGAGATTAGAGATTTACCCCCTCTAAAGACTTTGTATGTTTTCTTTGTAGCAATAAAATTCCCCAAATTTCTTTAAAAAGAAAAATTTAAACTCTAAGAATAGGCAGAACCTTGGGTAAAACATCACCATCAATCTAGATCTGAAAGTGGAGGCGGGTAGAGGCGGCAGTTATGACAATGGTGGTGGGTGATCTGGATGTGCTGGTGAATCTGGATGTGGTGGTTGGAGCAGTTGTGTTTATGGAGGCGGGAGGAGTGACGGAGGTTATAGCCATGGTGGTGGCGGAGGGAGAGATTTAGGATATGATGGTAGATCCCACTACTCAAGAGGCCAGGGTGGTTCTAATGAAAACTAGAGAAACTGAAGAATGGCTAATCCGATCTGCTGCTTATGGAACTATCTTTACAGTAGAGATAGTTCTAATTATCTTGCATTTTTTGATTTTCTTTATGAGTGCTCATTTTTGATCTATGTCATCGATTGTGTCTTAGAAAACTTGGTGTGTTACTTGGTTGATGATATCGAAAAGAAGAAATGTTGATATGAATTTATTCTATGTAAAAAAAAACCGAAAACCCTAAAACCTAAACTAAAACTGAACCTAAACCTACTAAACCACCACCCTAAACCCTAAACCTAAACCTAAACTCCCTAAACCACACCCTCACTAAAACCCTAAACCATAAACCACTACAAAATCTAAACTCTAAACCATCAACCTTAAACCCTAAAACTCACTAAACCATAAAGCGTGACACTCCCAAAACTAAACCCTAAACCCCAAACCAAACCCATAACCCCACCTAACCTGACTCCCAGGCCCTAAATCTAAATGTTAAACCATCTCTTAAACTCCAACTCACTCAAGGCCAAACCTAAAGCTCTAAACCCTAACTGAGCCCAACTTGATCACAGGCCTAAACTGGGCTGACCTAAAATCACTAATCACAACCCTAAACCTGAACTGGGCCCTAAATGACCCTGGGCCACTACCACCACCCTGGGCCCTAAACCCCACCTAAACCCTAAAAAAAACCTAAACCTGGCTAAAACCTAAACCTAAACTAAATAAAACCTAAAAATAAAATAAAGAAAAAACCTAAACCTAAATAAAATAAAATAATAAAAGAAAATAAAAACATAAAATAAAACCAAAATCTAAACTAAAAAATAAAATAAATAAACTAAAATAAAATAAATAAAAACCTAAACTAAACTAAAAAATAAAATAAACGTATGAATAAAAAACCTAAATAAAATAAAAACTAAAGGTAAAATAAAAATAAAATAAAACTAAAAAAAATTAAAAAAACTAAATAGAAACTAAACCTAAAAAATAAACCTTAAAATAAAACTTAAAAATAAATCAAAAATAAAACCCAAACCCTAAACTAAAAAAAAAAACTTAAACCTAAAATTAAAAAAAATTAACAAAAAGAAATAAACATAAACCTAAACTAAAATAAACAAAACTAAAATAAATAAAACCTAAACTTAATCTTAAAATAAACTAAACCTAAACTAAATAAAATAAACTAAAAATAAACCTAAATCTAAACTATAAAATAAATCTTAAAAATAAACCTAAAATAAAAACATAAAACCTAAACAATTAAAATAAAATAAAATATAAACCTAAACCTCAACCTAAAAATAAAAAATAAAACCAAAACCTAAAAAAATAAAAAAAAATAAAACTCAACTAAAAAATAAACCTCAACCTTGAAAAAAAAACTAAAATAAGAAACCTAAGCTAAAATAACTAAACCTAAAATAAATAAACTAAACTAAATAAAAATAAAAAATAAACCTAAATACACATAAAAAATACAATAAACTAAAATAAACAAAAAATAAACTAAATTAACTAAATAAACCTAAACCTACCGGTTTACTTAATTAAAAAGAACCATAAATCCAAAATCCTAAACCCTAAATGCTAAACCCTAAACCTACGACCATAAACACTAAACCCTAAACCCCAAACATAAACCCTAAAAAACCCTAAACTATAACCACAAACCCTAAACCCTAAACCCAAAAAGCATAAACCCTAAACCCTTAACCCAAAACCCTAAGCCCTAAATCCTAAATCCTAAATCGTAAAACTAAACCTAAAAAAACTAAATAAATTAAAAAATAAACCAAAATAATAAAACCTAATATAATTAAACCTAAAACTAAACTCTAAGAATGGAAAGAACCTTGACTACAAGAACATCACCGTTAACCAGGTTCAGTCTAGATCTAAGGGTAAAGGCGATGGTGGAGGCGATGGTTATCGCAGTGGTTGTGGGGATCTAGAGGTGTTGGGGGGTATGGAGGTGGTGGTCAGAGCAGTAGTGGTTATGGAGGTGGGAGGAGCGATGGAGGTTACAATTGTGGTGGTGGTAGAGGAAGAGATCGGGGATATGATGGTGGATCCTGCTACTCGAGGGGTCGGGGTGGTTCTGATGGGAACTAAAGAAACTGAAGAACGGCCAATCCGATCTACTGCTTATGGAATTGCGTCTTTACATTAGAGACAGTTCTAATTATCTAGGGTTTTTGATTTGCTCTATGCAAGCTCATTTTTTTATCTAATGTCATCGCTTATGTCTTAAAAAACTTGGTGTGTTACTTAGTTGATGAAATTGAAAAAAAGAAATGTTGAATTTAAATTTGTTCTCTATTAAAAAAAACCAAAAACCCTAAACCCTAAACTAAAACTTAAACCCTATAACTAAAGCACAAACTCTAAACCTTCAACATTAAGCCCTAAACCCTAAAAAACCTCCCAAACTAAACCTACCCTAAACCCCTAAAACCTAAAACCCTGACTACTACTCTAAACTCTAAACCCTAACCTAAACCTTAAACCTAACCAAACCCTAAACCTATGAACCATACTGACCTAACTGATCCACTCCCTAAACCTAAACTATAAATCATAAACCCCAATCCAAATAAAATAAAGGCCCTAAGGACCTAAACTCTAAAAGGCCCACTGACCACAAACCCCCTAACCACTGGGCACACCCAAATCACATACTGGGCCACTGGGCCATGAGCCACAACCTACCCCTAAACTCCACTCCACTCCCAAACCTACCTTCTAACTAAACTAAACTAAACAAATAAAACTAAAAATAAGATAAATAAAAACCTAAAATAAGATAAAACTAAAATAAAATAAATACCTAAACTAAAACCTCAACCTAAACCTAAACCTAAACCTAAATCTAATCCTAAAAAAAATATTAAACTAAAATAAAATAAATAAAAACCTAAACTAAACTAAAAAATAAAATAAACCTAAAATTAAAAAACTTAAATAAAATAAAACCCAAATGTAAAATAAAAATAAAATAAACCTAAAATAAAATAAAATAAAACTAAATAAAACCTAAACCTAAAATGTGAACTTAAAATAAAACATAAAATTAAATAAAAAATAAAATCTAAACCCTAAACTAAAAGGAAACCTAAACCTAAAATAAACAAAATAAAATAAACTTAAACCTAAACTAAATTAAACCAAGCTAAAATAAATAAAACATAAACCTAAACCTGAACATAAACTAAATAAAATAAAATAAACAAAAAATAAACCTAAACCTAAACTAAAAAAAAATACCTAAAATATAAACCTAAAAAAATAAAATAAAAACCTAAACCTAAACCTCAAAATAAAAAATAAAACCTAAAGCAAAAAAATAAAATTAAAATAAAACTAAAGAAAAAAATAAACATAAACTTAAACCTAAACCTAAAAAATAAAGTAAAATAAATTAAAGTAAAATAAATAAACTAAACTAAATAAAATTAATAAATGAACCTAAATAAAAAATAAAAATAAACTAAACTAAAATAAATAAAAAAACTAAACATAACTGGGTTTGCTTGGTTTTCTAAAAATCGCTACACTACTACTGACCCTAAACATACAACCTCAAACCTACCTAAATAAACCCTACCCAAAATAAACCTACCTTAAACCCTAAACCCTAAATACCCTACCACTGACTCCAGCCAGGCCTGACCTGACCTGACCCTCCTAAACCCAACTTAAACTAACCCTGAGCCCAAAATCTAAACCCTGGGCTTTAAAATAAAGGCTCACAGGCCCTCAAAACTAAACCCTAAACTCTAAAGGATCAGACCATAAAGCTGGGCTTTAAATACCATTAGCTAACTCTGGGCCTTGGTGACCACCCTCACAGGCTGAGCCTAGGCCTGACCCTAAATTTAAAACCCTATACCCTAAAATAAACTAAACCATAAACCCTAAACCACAATCCCTAATGCTACATAAACCTAAAAAGTATAAAAAAATAAAATAAATAAAATAAACCTAAAAGTAAAAAAATAAAAAATAAACCAAAACATAAACAAAATAAAATAATAAAAATTTATACTAAAATAATTAAAAACCTAAACTAAATTAAGAAAATAAATTAAACCTAATAATAAAAAACCTAAATAAAATAAAAATTAAACTTAAAATTATAATAATAAACCTAAAATAAAATAAAAATAAATAAACCTAAAATGAAATAAAATAAAATAAAAACTAAATAAAAACCTAAACCTAAAAAATAAACCTAAAAATAAAACCTAAAAAGAAATAAAAAAATAAAACCTAAACCCTAAATGAATAAAAACCTAAACCTAAAATAAAAATAAGATAAATAAAATAAACCTAAACATAAACTAAAAATAAAACCTAAACCTCAAAATAAAATCAAAATAAAACTCAACTAAAAATAAACCTAAACCTGTAAACCTGAAAATAAACTAAAATAAAACATAAACTAAAATAAATAAACTAAACTAAATAAAAATAAAAATAAACCTAAAAAATAAAGTAAACTAAAATAAATAAAATAAACTAAATCTACTATATAAACCTAAACTTCTGGTTTGTATTTAAATATAAACTAAATCCTAAATCCTAAATC
Source organism: Cymbidium sinense (assembly GCA_021442155.1). Classification (NCBI taxonomy): domain Eukaryota; kingdom Viridiplantae; phylum Streptophyta; class Magnoliopsida; order Asparagales; family Orchidaceae; genus Cymbidium; species Cymbidium sinense. The sequence goes on along the minus strand of CM038214.1, from coordinate 104,894,783 downwards.
CCCAAACCCAACCCTACCCACACCTAACCCCAAACCTAAAAAAACCAAAATAATAAACCCAAAACCCTAAACCATAAACCCTAAACCTAAACCCTAAACCTTAGCCTTAAACCCTAAACTCTAAACCCCAAACCCTAAACCTAAACCTAAAGTAACTAAATAACTTAAATAATAAACCTAAACCTTAAAACCTAATAATCCTAAACCTAAACCTAAACCGTAAGAATGGGCAGAACCTTGATGGTAGGGGAAGGCGGAGGCGACAATTATCACAGTGGTGGCAGAAGATTTAAGGGTGCTGGCGGACATGGAGGTGGTGGTCAAAGTAGTGGTCATTATGGACACGGGAGGAGCAGTGGTGGGGGATCTGGAGGTGCTGGTGTATATGCGTGCTCATTTTTAATCTATGTCATCACTTGTGTCTTGCTAAACTTGGTGTGTTACTTGGTTGATGAAATCAAAGAGAAGAAATGTTGAATCTGAATTTGTTCTCTATTAAAAAAACAAAAAACCCTAAACCTGAAAACTAAAACCTAAATACAAAACCTAAAACCTCAACCCTAAACCCAAAATCCTAAACCCTAAACCCTAAAATCCCTAAACCCTAAAACTAAACCTACACTAACCACCACTCTCACAAAACCAAACCCTAAACCTCCCTAAACCACCAAAACCACCAAAACCCCCAAACCCTAAAGCTGAGCCTAAACCCTACACCCCCTAAATAAACTAAAAAAAAAACCTAAAACTAAATAAAACCTAAAAATAAAATAAATAAATAAAACCTAAATTAAAATAAAATAATAAAATAAAATAAAACATAAACATAAACTAAAACCTAAACCTAAACCTACCTTAAACCTAAACCTAAAAATAAAATAAAATAAAAAAATAAAAGATAAAAATAAAACCTAAACTAAACAAAATAAAATAAACCTTTGGATAAAACTAAATAAAATAAAAATTAAACTTAAAATAAAATAAATAAACCTAAAATAAAATAAAATAAAACCTAAAGAAAAAATAAACCTAAAATAAAACCTCAAAGAAATAAAATTAAAACTTAAACCATAAAAAAAAAAAACCTAAACCTAAAATAAAACAAATAAAATAAAATAATCTTAAATCTAAAATAAAATAAACTAAACTAAAATAAATTAAACCTAAACTAAAACTAAAATAACTAAACCTAAACTCTAAACTAAATAAAATAAAATAAAATAAAAGTAAATCTAAACTTAAACTAAAATAAAACCTCAAAATATACCTAAAAAATAAAACCTAAAACCTTAAGATAAAAAAAATAAAATAAAAAAAAAACCTAAACGTAAAATAAAAAAATAGACATAAACTTAAAAAAATAAATAAAATAAAACTAAACTAAAAAAAATACATAAAAACTAAAAAAACTAAAATTAAAAACCTAAACTAAAATAAATAAACTAAATTAAATAAAAATAAAAAATAAACCTAAATAAAAGTAAAAATAAAAATAAACTAAAATAAATAATAAAAATAAGCTAGTAAACTAAATAAACTTAAACCTATTAGTTTACTTTTTTTTTTTAAAAACACTCTAAACCCTAAATCCTAAACCCTAAATCCTAAACCCTAAACCCTAAACCCTAGCCACTAACCTGACACTACCACAACCCTAGGCTGACCTAAGATCCTCCCTGGGCCCCAGACCAACTGACCCTAACCACTCCCAAACCACCACTCTCTCCTAAACTAGATCAAACCCCACAAACTGGGCCACTCCATCTAAAACCACACTGGCTAAACCCTGGGCCACTGCTGACCTAATCTCACTAAATCTGGGCTCTAAAGCCACTGACCACTGGGTGTGACTAAATCCTAAACACAAGCTCATGGGCCACAGGCTGATCCCTGGGCCACTAAAGCTAAATAAACTATAACTAAAATAAAATAAATAAATAAACTGACATAAAAATAAAATAATAAAACCTAAATTAAAACCTAAACCTAAACCTAAAAATAAAATAAAATAAAAAATAAAATTAAACTAACATAAAATAAATAGAAACCTAAACTAAACTAAAAAATAAATAAATCTAAGAATAAAAGGCCTAAATAAAATAATAAATAAACCTAAAATAAAAACAAAATAAACCAAAAATAAAATAAAATAAAAGCTTAATAAAAACCTAATCCAAAAAAATAAACTTTAAAAGAAATAAAAAAATAAAACCTAAACCCTAAACTAAAAAACCAAAAAAAAAAAAACATAAGCTTAAAATTAAAATTAAAATAAAATAAACATAAACCTAAACTAAAATGAATGAAACTAAAATAAATAAATCCTAAATGTAAACCTAAACCTAAATTAAATAAAATAAAATAAACTGAAAATAAACTTAAGCCTAAACTAAAAAATAAAACCTAAAAATAAACCAAAAATAAAATCCTAAAATCTAAACCTAAAAAAAAAAAAAAAAACCTAAACCTAAATGTAAAAATAAAAAATAAAACCTAAACTTAAATAATAAAATAAAAATAAATCTCAACTAAAAAATAAACCTGAACCTAAACCTAAGCCTAAAAAATAAACTAAAATAAAAAACCTAAACTAAAATAAATAAGCCTAAAATAAATAAACTAAACTAAATAAAAATAGAAATTAAACCTAAATAATAAAAAAATAATGTAAACTAAAATAAATAAAAAATAAACTAAATATACTAAATAAACCTAAACCTTCGGTTTACTTAATTAAAAAAAAAACTTAAACCCTAAATCCTAAACCCTAAATGCTAAGCTCCAAACCCTAAACATAAACTTCAAGTAACTAAATAAATTAAAAAATAAACTTAAACCCTAAAACCAAGTAAACCTAATCCCTAAGAATGGGTAGATCCTTGACAACAGGAACATGACCGTCAACCAGGCTCAGTCTAGATCTGGTGGGGGAGGTGAAGGGGTGGTGGCAATTACGCAATGGTGGTGGGGGATCTGGAGGTGCTGGTGGATATGGAGGTGGTGGTGAAAACAGTGGTGGATATGAAGGCAGGAGGAGCAGTGATGGTGGATCTGGAGGTGTTGGTGAATATGCGATCTCATTTTTTATCTATGACATACCTTGAGCCTTAGAAAACTTGGTGCGTTACTTGGTTGATGAAATCAAAATAAAAAAAGTTGAATCTAAATTTGTTCTCTATTTAAAAAAAACTAAAAACTAAAAACCCTAAACTAAACCTTGAGCCCTAAACCTAAAACTTAAGTGCTAAAACTTAAACCCTAAACCCTAAAAACCTTAAACCCTTAGCCCTAAACATTAAACCTAAAACTCTAAACCTTAAACCCTAAACCCCAAACCCTACCCTATACTTATCCTAAACCATAAATCTTAAAAGCTAAAAACCTAAACCTAAATTAAATAAAACCTTAAAAATAAATAAATAAAGCTAAAACAAAATAAAATAAAAACATAAACTAAAACCTAAACCTAAACCTAAAAAAATAAAATAAAAATAAATAAAAACATAAACTTAACTAAAAAATAAAAAGCTTTAATAAAATAAAAACTAAACATAAAAAATAATAAAATAAACCTAAAATAAAATATAAAAAAAACTAAATAAAAACCTAAACCTAAAAAATAAACTTAAAAATAAAACCTAAACCTAAATTAAAAATAAATAAATAAAACCTAAACCTAAACATAAAATAAACTAAACCTCAACTTAAACCTAAACTAAATAAAATAAAATAGACTAAAAATAAACTTAAACTTAAAAATAAAACTTAATAAATAAAAAAATCTAAAACCTAAACCTAAAAAATTAAATAAAACTTAAACCTAAACCTAAAATAAAAATAAACTTAAACCAAAAATATTGTAAAATAAAACTAAACTTAAAAATAAACTTAAACTAAACCTAAAAGATAAACTAAAATAAAACTAAACTAAATATACCAAAATAAATAAACTAAACTAAATAAAAAAAAAATAACCTAAATAAAAAAAATAAAATATAAAATAAACTAAAGTAATAAAAAAAATCAACTAACTAAACTAAATAAACATAATTACTAGCTTATTAAATTAATAAAAATTAAAACATAAAAAAAATAAAAAATAAACAACCCTAACCCTAAACCCTAAAAAAACTAACCCTAAACCCTAAACCTACACCAAAACCATAAACTAATCCCAAACCCAACCTAAACCATAAAATCTAAAAAACCTTAAACCCTAAAATCTAAAACCTAAATCTAAACTAAATAAAACATAAAATAAAATAAAAAAAAAAACATAAACTAAATTAAATAAATAAATGAAACAAAACCTAAACTAAAATAAAACCTAAAAGAAATAAAAATAAAAATTAAACCCTAAACTAAAAAAAAAAAAACTAAAATAAACAAAATAAAATAAACCTAAACCTAAACTAAGATAAACTAATCTAAAATAAATAAAGCCTAAACCTAAACCTAAACCCTAAGCTAAATAAAATAAAATAAACTAAAAATAAACCAAAACCTAAACTAAAAAAATAAAACCTAAAATCAAACCTAAAAAATAAATTGAAAACCTAATCACAAAAATAAAAATAAAACCTAAACAAACTAAAATAAAAATAAAACATAAACCTAAAGAATAAAATAAAAACTAAGCTAAAATAAACTAAACCTAAAAAAAAAAATAAATAAATAAAAACTAAATAAACTAAATAAACTAAACCTACCATCTTTTAAATGCTAAACACTAAACCCTAGCCTAAACCATCTAAACCACAAACCCTTCTAAACCTTTAAACCTTAAACCTAAACCTAAACCTAAACCACAACCTTTACTAAATCTTTATAAGATTAAACCCTAAAACCTAAACCAACCTAAACCCCATCCCTAAACACTCACCCTAAACCCTAAACTACAAACTAAAACCAAGTAAATTAAAAAAACCTAAGTTGTAAACTAAACCTAAAATCTAAACCCCAAGAATGGGTAGAACCTTGATGGCAAGAACATCACCATCAAACAGGCTCAGTCTAGATCTGGCTATGGAGGCGAAGGTGGAGGCGGTGGTTATCGTAATGGTGGTGGGGGATCTCAAGGTGCTGGTGGATACGAAGGTGGTGGTTAGAGTAGTGGTGGTTATGGAGGCAAGAGGAGCGATAGAGGTTACAACCATGGTAGTGGTGGAGGGAGAGATTGGGGATATGATGGTGGATCCCGCTACTCGAGAGGCCGTGGTGGTTCGATGGGTGGACCGAAGAACGATTGATCACCACTTATGGATTGTGTCTTTAAGATCGAGACTATTCTAGTTATCTAGTGTTCTTGATTTTCTATGTATGCTCATTTTGTTCTATGTCATCGCTATCTTAGAAACTTGGTGTGTTACTAAGTTGATGAAATAAAAAAAAGAAATGTTGAATCTTAATTTGTTCTTTATTAAAAAATAAAATAAACACTAAACTAAAACTTGAACCTAAACCAAACCCATATAAATAAACTCTAATCCCTCCCTAAAAAAATAAAAAATAAAATAAAAATAAAATAACTAAACCCTAAAACTAACACTAAATCTAATCCCATAAACCTACACCTATTAAACCTGACCTAAACCATAAACCCTAAAAATAATGAACCCTAAACTCTAAACCCTAAACCCTAAACCTAAATAAACACTAAAGTAAACTAAATAAACTAAACTACCCGGTTTACTAAATTTAAAAACCACAAATCCACCCTCCACCTAAACATTAAACCCTTAAACCCACAATAACACCTAAACCCTCACCACAACACCTACAACCTACAACCCTAAACCCTAAACCCTAAACTCTAAATCCAAAACCCTAAACATAAACCTAAAGTAACTAAATTAATTAAAAAAAACCTAAACCCTAAGAATGGGCATAACCTTGATGATAGGAACATCACGGTCAACTAGGGTCAATCTAGATCTGGTGGTGAAGGCGAAGGCGGAGGTGACCATTATCACAGTGGTGGTAGAGAATATGGAGGTGCTGGTTGATATGGAGGTGGTGGTCGGAGCAGTGGTGGTTATGGAGGTGGGAGGAGCGATGGAGGTTACAGTCGTGGTGGTGGCCGAGGGAGAGATCGGGGATATGATGGTGGATCCTTCTACTCATGAGGCTGGGATGGTTCTAATGGTAACTAGAGAAATTAAAGAATGGCCGATCCAATTTGTTGCTTATGGAAGTGTGTCTTTACAGTAGAGATAATTCTAGTTATCTAGGTTTTTTTTATTTGTTTTATGCATGGTCATTCTTGATCTATGTCATCGCTTGTCTTACAAAACCTAGTGTGTTACTAGGTTGTTGAAATCAAAAAGAAGAAATGTTGAATCTAGATTTGTTCTCTTTTAAAAAGAAAAACCAAAAATCCTAAACCCTAAACTAAAACCTGAACCCTAAACCTAAAACCTAAACCATAAAGCCTAAACCCTAAAAAATAATAATAATAATAAAAAATACCCTAACCCTAAACCCTAAATGTTAAACCCTAAAACAACAAAACCCTAAACCATAAACCATAAACCCTAAACCCTAAACCCTAAACCCTAAACCCCTAAACCCTAAACACTTAAACCCTAGAAACCTAAACACCTAAACCTAAACTAAATAAAACTTAAAAAATAAATAAATAAAAAAACCTAAACCTAAAAATAAAATAAAATAAAAAATAAAAACTAAACTAAATTAAAATAATAAAAACCAAAACTAAACTAAAAAAATAAAATAAACTTAAAAATAAAAAACCTAACTAAAATAAAACTAAATGAAAAATAAAAACAAAATAAACTTAAAATAAAATAAAATAAAAACTAAATAAAAACATAAACCAAAAAAATAAACCTATAAATAAATAAAAAAATATAACCTAAACCAAAATAAATAAAATAAAATAAACCTAAACCTAAACTAAAATAAATTAAACTAAAATAAATAAACCTAAACCAAAAACCTAAACCCAACTATATAAAATAAAATAAACTAAAAATAAACCTATCCTAAACTGAAAAATAAAACCTAATAATGAACTTAAAATAATAACCTAAAACCTAAACTTAAAAAAATAGAATAAAATCTAAAACCTAAAATAAAAATAAAAATAAACCTAAAAATAAAATTAAAATAAAACTAAACTAAAAATAAACATAAACCTAAACCTAAACCTAAAAAATAAACTAAAATAAAAAACCTAAATTAAAATAAATAAACCTAAAATAAAGAAAATAAACTAAATAAAAATAAAAAATAAACATAAATAAAAAGAAATAAAATAAATTAAAATAAATAAACTAAAAAGAAATCCTAAACCTTTTTGATTTAAAATAAACCTAAACTAAACCTAAACCCTAAACTGAACCCTAAAAGAAATATTTAAAAGACCTACCCTCCCTAAATCCTAAAGCTAACCACCAGGCTCAAAAATAAAACCCTAAACCATAAACCCAACCTACACGAGCCCTAAACCCCAAACCCTAAACCACAGGCCCTAAACCAAATCCTAAACCAACTAAACACTAACTGACCATAAACCCTAACCCTAAACTTGCAAAATGTAAACTTTAAACCCTAAACCTGAGTCCTGGGCCTACCTAAACCATAAAATCTAAAAACCTAAACCTAAAAATAAAATGAGTAAAACTCAACTAAAATGACCATCTAATCCTAAACCTAAAAAAATAAAAATAAAAAACCTAAACTAAGATAAATAAAGATAGAATAAATAAATAAAATAAAATAAAAATAAAAAATAAACCTAAATAAAAATAAAAAAGAAAATAAACTAAAATAAATAAAAAATAAACTAAGTAAACTAAATAAACCTAAACCTACCAGTTTACTTAATTTTTTAAAAAAAAATCATAAACCTAAATCCCTGACCCAAAACTATCCATAAACTCTCCTAAGTCCTTAAACCACTACTGTAAACCCTAAATCCCAAATCGTAAACCCTAAATCCTAAACCTTAGACCCTAAAAGCATAAACCCTAAAACCTTAAACCCTAAACCTTAAACCTTACACCTAAACCCTAAACCCTAAAATCTAAACCCTAACCCTAAACCCTAAACCCAAAACCAAAAACCAAAACCTAAACATAAAGTAGCTAAATAAATTAAATAATAAACTTAAACCCTAAAACTAAATAAATCTAAACTTAAACTTAAATTCCTAGTAAGCTTGAGTCATCAGCTTGTGTTAACTACATCCATACCCTTTGTGCACATCACCAAACTCACCCACCGCCCGAGCCCTCGACCTCGTGCTCTAGCGATTCCCCTTTTTCCATCTCATTTTTGGCTTTCTAGTCACTGCTTGACGGCTATTCGGTGTGATTCTCACTGGATTCTTTTGGAATGGAATCGATGGACGTTGACCACTTTCATGTTTTACTTGGAGTGACACCGTGGCTTGGCATCTTCCCTGAATATTCTGTGGGGGAAACCAATGGATCCAATGGATCCTACTAGGGCATCAACTACATTGGCTTTCGCTTCTTCGAAATCATTCAAAGACATCTTTATTAGCAAGGATAGTTGTTTAGGTGATTCCTTGGAACTTATGTTGACTTCTTTTTTGGCATGCCTGTGGTTATGTGCTCTGATCTAATTGTGGAAAGCTTGCTAAGCCATTTGAATTCAAATTGGTTGGAAAGTTTACTCTTCATAGGCCAATCTAGAAAACATTTGCTATTTCTTTCATAGTTTGAAACTTTCGGGTGCTTTTATGATTGGTTTAATTGATCCTCCCCATATTTTGATTCAATTAATAAATGATTTGGATTACTCCTATGTTTTTGCTCATCGTTCTTATTTTGTTTTTAATTTCTAGATTAGGTTATTGAAATGGACTCCACTATTTGATATTAGGGAAGAATCTCCAATCATTATGGTTTGGATTTCTCTCCCCAATATGTGAATTTATTTCATTAATCATCAATTCCTTTTTTGTTGTGAGTGCTTTATTTGGTCGGCCATTGCATATTGATCAATAAACAACTAATAATCTCGACCTTCTCTGGTTTGATTCCTTGTTGAATTGGACATTACCAAGAAACACCCCAAAGAAATCTAGTTAGGATCTGAAACTTATAGTTATATGCAGAAAGTTGATTTTAAAAATTTCCCTATCTTTTGTTCTCATTGTAAAATCCACGGGCATGATAATTCTGAATGTTTCATTCTACATCCTCACCTAAAAAAGAAAATTCTTGTTAAGGAAACTACTGTTCCTACCCTAGGCCGAACACTGTTAAATATCAAAAAGTTAATTCAGAAAAAAGGATTCATTGAATGTTCCTAATTTGGTTGTTTTACCTCTTATTTCTTCTATGCAATTGAAGGTTTATAATGTGGAAAATAATAATTTTTCTAAACATTTGGAGACGATTATTTTTTCTCTAAGTCGATCATTTCATCCTTACCAATTTTGATTAATGAAAATGATGCTTTAATTGAAAATATTAATGAGGATATAAATGTTATGCATCATTCAAATTCAAGGGAGAATATGGCTTTGGTTTCTCATGATATTCAGTTTGAAAAACATGACTTTACTTTAGTTAAGGATGATTTAAATTCTCAAAAAGATTTGGTTTTGTCAAATAATCTGGGTATTGAAGAAGGGATGGATGTTCACACTTGCCTTCTTAATAAATCTATTTTGACTCCCTCGCTTCTAATACCCGAAGCCCATTTTGCTTTAATAAATTCTAATAACTTTGAAGAAGGAGAACTCACTTCTATACAGGAGACTTCCCCTAAATCTATGACTAATGTTGCTAAATCTTTCACTGATGATGATTTTATGGGAAAAGGAATTGGTTTCCAAACTTATCATGCTAAAAAAAAAGTTAAAAACATCCCTCCAAAATTGTCTAAAAATATTAGATCTACTATGACCTCCCTCTCCTCTTTTAATTAACCTTATCTTAACCCCTTTTTTATTTCCTTATGTTTAATTTTTTTGTTTGGAATGTTAGAAGGATCTATACTTTATTTATTCATAACCGTATTAGAAACCTTTATCGAATTCATAATATTTCTTTACTTATTATTTTGGAGGATCTTATTCATGCAAACAAAATTAACCATGTTGCTAGAATGATCAGTTTCAATAAATTTTTCTCTAATGTTAGTAATAAAACTTGGTTTTTTGGAATAATTTTATGGTGGTTCCCATTCTTGATGATTTTCAACAAGTTGTCAATGCTCAAATATCTTATGGTGACTATTGTGTTTTGGGCTCTTTTGTCTATGCATCTTGTAATAGATCTAGTAGAAATCTTCTTTAGGAAAATTTGAGAAATTTTGTTACCTTTATCAATAAACCTTGGTTTGTTGTTTGGGATTTCAACACTAGTTTATTCTCTTCTGAATGAAGCAGTGGTTGCTCTCCTAATATTCATTCCATGGAAGAATTTTTGAATATGATCCTTGATTGCAATTTGATTGATATTGGCTTTAAAGGTTCAAATTTTACTTGGAAAAACTCTAGACTTTGGCAAAGGTTGGATTGGATTTTTTTATTACTCATTGGATTACACAATGGCCTATTACTACTGTCGATCATTTAAGCAGAACCTTATCTGATCATGATCTTCTTTTGGTTTCTATTAAAGATAACTCTAATAGATTAAAATATGGGGATTCAACAAATTAATTTGTTTAATGTTGTGGCTAACAATTGGAATGCTCCCTTACATCCTGACAATTCCATTATGGGGATGAATAGATTTTAGTTTAAGCTTAAAAGACTTAAACAAAATCTAGGTCTGTGGAACAAGCATTATTTTAAAAACCTTTTTGCTAATATCAACGAAATGGTTTGTGATCTTGAAGTCTCTGTTATGTCTAATCCTACTAAGATTAATCACTTGACTGAGGCAAAAGATAAACTTGTAAATTTTCAAAATATGAAAGAGACTTATTAGCGCTAAAAACCTACTAGCAAAAATATTGTGGTTGGTACAAAAATACTAGATATTTCCATGCTTTAGTTAATAAAAAGATAGCTTTAAATAATATTCAAAAAATTAAAGATGACAATGGAGAATGGATTATGAAGAATAATAATATTAAGGATTTGACCATTAATTACTTTAGAAATATGCTTAATAAGAGTTTCTCTTATGAAGCTATTTCTAAATCACACTTGATTCTTTCTTTTATAACCAATAATGACAATGATTGCCTTACTATTGTATCTAATTAAGAGGAAATTTTTAAAGTTCTTAATAGCTTAAACATAGAGTCTGTTGCTGGTCCAGAAGGGTTTCACTGCCCAATTTTTTCAAATATGCTAGTATATTATTAAAAATGATTTAGTTAAGGTTGTGATTGCTTTTCTTAATGGTAATTCCTTTCCTAGATATTTTTCTAGCACTTCTATTGTTCTCATACCTAAGAAAGATAATCCAGACTATTAGAGTGATTTTAGACCTATTAGTTTGTGCACCTTCTTCAATAAGTTGATTTTCAAAATTCTAACTAATAGGCTCAGTCCATTACTTTATCGGATTATCTATCTAAACCAAACAAGTTTTGTTAGATGTAGATCTATTTTTGATAATATTCTACTTGCTCAAGAATTAATTCATTATTTAGATGCTAAGACTAGAGGTGGCAACATTCTGTTCAAATTAGATTTTAACAAAGCTTTTGATAATATCTCTTGGAATTTCTTTATCCATATTCTAAATTTTTTTGGGTTTTCTAATAAATTTATCTTTTATTTTTTAATTTATATTAATAATGCCTAGTTTTCTATTTTGCTTAATGGGGGAAGCCTTAGGCTTCTTTCCTTCTTCCCATGGACTAAGATAAGGGGATCCTCTATCTCCTACCTTATTTATTATTATTGTTGAGTACTTATCTAAGAGCATCAATGATCTATTCTGAAATAATCCTAGTATGTATTATAGAACTCTTGGTGGTCTTCCTGTTTCTCATTTAAGCTTTGTAGATGATTTCATTATTTTCTGCAATGCTTCTATTCATCATATCAAGAATATCAAGATTTGGTAGAGAAAGTAGTCTATCTATCAATGATAACAAAAATTGTTTTATTACTTCTTCAAGCATCTCCAATAATAAAATTAATCAAATCTTGCATATCACTAACTTTAAACAACAACACCTTACTCTTAAGTACTTTAGTGCTCTTCTTTTTAATGATCTAAAATGAACCCATCTTTTGGATGAGTTAATTCAAAAATTTTAAATAAAATTTCTATCTAGGAATTTCATTTACTTTCCTTTGGTGGCAGGCTCACTATTCTTGAAGCACTCTCAATTCAGTGCCTCTTTATTTGATTCAAACTATTATCCCCACTAATGCTACTCTTATCAAAATTGATCGCTTGCTTAATAATTTTTTTGGTGATCCAATAATTCTACTAAAAGAATGCATTAGACTTCCTGGCATAAATGTTGTGGTCCCTTGGGTGAAGGTGGCCTCGGTTGCAAATTGATTCGTGAAGCTATTACTACCTTCTCTCATAGGCTCTGGTGGAATTTTAGAAAGAATGATAGCCTTTGGGCTGATTTTATGATGAAAAAAATATTTTCAAGGTAAACACCCTCTTATCTGTGAAAATAAAGTTGGTGACTCTCTGGTTTGGAACAGGCTTTACTCCATTAAATAAGTTGTTGAACCCTTAATATCTTAGGGTATTCATTCGGGTTCTTCTATCTTTTGGCAAGATAATTGGATTGTCAATGGCTCTATTGACTCCCTTTTATCTACCCACTCTACTGCAGCTATCAAAGTTAACTCTTTCTTGCATAATAACACTTGGAATGAGAACAAACTTGAGAATTATATCTCTATTTCTCTTTTAGATAACTTTAGAAATATCTCTATTTTCTCTAACAAACTTGACCAAATTTTCTTTAAGATTTCTTACAATGGTGATTTTTTTCTTAGAGATAAGCAAAACACCTCTAATGTTTTCTTTAAACTTTGGAACAATATCATTCCTATTTCTTATTTAGTTTTAGCTTGGAGGATTTTGAATAACTTTATTCCTTTAGACTCTTTGCTCTGGAATAGAGGGTTTTATTTGCCTTGAAAGTGCTATTGTTACTTTCATATTGAAAATGTTAATCATGTTTTTGTTAATGGTGTTATTGCTTCTAAATTATGGTTATGGTATGATGATTTATTTAATACTAACTACTTTAATTTCTCTCTTCCCATGTATCAACTTCATGAAGTATGCTTCCAAAAAAGTGTGAAAGGTCATATCAAAGTTCTAGTTGCTACTACCTTTATCTGGTTCATCTGGATGGACATAAATGATGCTAAATATTGTTGTATTCCTATGAGCCATAAAAGGATCTTGGCTAGAACCAAAGAAAAAAATTCATGCTCTGTTTAATGCCAATCTTATTTGTAACATTCATTTTAGAGGCTATAAATTTGTGGCTAAAAAATTAGGTGCCATTCTGCCTAATGTTCACTCATAGAAAAGAGCCAAGATTATCCATTAGATCAAACCCAAAAAAATTTGATTAAAGTGGATACTGATGGTTCTATTGCTTCCAATAAATATGATTGTGGTGGTATTCTTAGGGATTCTAAAGTTTCTGTCATTTGTGCTTTTGTGTATCCTCTTAAAGCCTACTCTGTTATCTATGTTGAGCTTATGCCTGTGAATAAAGCTATCAAAATTTTTTTGAATAAAGGTTTCCTCAACATCTGGATTGAAGTTGATGCACTCATGCTTCTTGACATGCTAAACTCTAATAGAATAGGAAATGCTGATTTATTTTATCTTCTCAATCATACTAAAAATCTTTTTTTCCAAGTTTATTATAAAATTTCTCATATTCTTTGTGAAGGTAATCCTTGTGCTGATTTCTTGGCTACTTTAGGTGCCAACTTAACTGATTTAACTTTATTTGACAATCAAAAATTTCCTAAACTATTAAGGGGTTTGGTCAATCTAGATAACACTAGATTACCTTATCTCAGATTATAATTTTCTTGGCTTGGTTTTTTCAGTTGGTTATTGATGATCTATTGCTTTTGGTTCCCCTTTATTAAACCCTCTTTGGGTTGTGTCCATTTGCTTATTTTCACTCTTGGGCCTGTGCTGGGTTGGTTGGCTGGCTAGTTGTGTTGGATGGTTTCTCTGCTTCTGTTGGTGGCGGTCGGAGGGATGTTGATGGTCTAATTTTGGATTGGATTTGGAAAGGTGGAGGTTATTTGTTGACTATTACATCTTCTTTTTCGTGGATTGGGTTTTGAGGGTCAATTTTGCTGGTTTGGGTTTATTTCTTTTGGTTGTGGTTTTGACCTCTTCCTGTAATGGTCTTCCTCTCTTGGATGTAGTTGTTTTTATTTTTGTTATTATTTTAGGTTGGATGGCTGACAACTATTTAGTGGTTGTTGATTTGCTTTAGATCTAGTGACAAGGTTTGGTGCATTGGTGCCTAACTTGGTTGTGGTTATGATGCTTGCACTCATTGATATTTCTCCTCCTCTTTGCTATTGGCTTTGATGGTGTTCCTGTTGTATTGTTCTCTAGATGGAAGGCTTTCAGTCTGTCTTACTATCTTCGCTTCATTTTTTTTGGCTGGCTATTTACCTCACCTGGATTATAATTTCTACTGCTTTGGTTGGGTTTGGTAGATACTGTTATTTTCATCTACCCTTTTCCTGGTTGTCTTGGGTTTTTTTTGCATGATTGATGCTATTGGTCTTTTCACTGAATTGGATTTTCTACTGCTGTGGTGGTTGGCTAGGAGGCTATGTTGGCTGGCTAAATTGGTTGGATGGGTGGCTATTTTCTCCTTTCTTTCTTGCTGTGTTCGTGACATGCTGGTTGGCCTACTCCTGCTATGGTTCTCCTCTCTTGGCTGCTCCTACTTCCCTTTTTATGGTTTAGGGGACAACCTTGCTGCCTTTCAATTTTCTTGTCGAGGATATGAGCTCTTGTGTTTTTTCTTTTTGGTCTCAGTTTTTTCTAGTTTGTGTTGTTAAGGTCATGATGCTTGCTCCCTTTGATATTGTTATTCATCTTTGGTGGTGGCTTTGGTGGTGTTCTCATTGTACTATTGTTGTCCCTGATGTTTGGTTGATTTTCTTCCTTATTGGGCTTATTTGTTTTGGTGGCTTTGTGGTTGGCTATTATGTCTGCTGCTTGGAGGAGTTTGCAGCCTTGCAGGATGATGTACTTGGGATGATGGGCTACAAGAGGTATGCTGGCAATGATGGCCTAGATGTTTTCCTCTCTATCTTCTTTTGGCTGGTAGTACTATATGTAATTGTAACCCTTCTTCGGAAGTTTGGATGCTTACATATAGTGTTGTTCTTTGAGATGATTGTAACTGAGCCTAAAATTTTTTTTTTCTTTGCTCATACTCTTTATGCTTGCTTAATTTTACTGATTCTTTTATTAGTATGTTGCAGATTACTTTTATAGGTTGGGAGAATATTGCAGGTGGATCTTGCCAGTATCAAAAGGACCTAGTGGATGTTGTTGTTGCGAACATGGATATGTTGTTGTTGCTGATTTGGTTTTCTTTTGTTTTCTTTCCTTATATTATTGTAAAAGTTATGGGTTTTATCTCTTTAGGACTTATTAAAGCACTTTGAGAATTAGTTTAGAGATTTACCCTCTCTAAGGACTTTATACATTTTCTTTGTGGCAATAAAATTACCCTAATTTACTTTTAAAAAAATTTAAACTATAAGAATAGGCAGAACCTTGATAGCAGGAACATCACCGTCAACCAGGCTCAATCTAGATCTAGCGGTGGAGGTGAAGGCGGAGGCGACAGTTATCAAAATGGTGGTGGGGGATGTGGATGTGCTGGTGGATATGGAGGTGGTGGAGCAGTGGTGGTTACGAAGGCTGGAGGAGAGACGGAGGTTACAGCCGTGGTGGTGGCGGAGGGAGAGATCCGGGATATGATCATGGATCCCGCTACTTAAAAGGTCGGTGGTTAATGGAAGCGGAGAAAGAAACGATAATCCGATCTGCTTTGCTGATGTGTCTTCATAGTAGAGAGGCGATTCTAGTTATCTAGGGTATTTGATTTACATGCTCATTTTTTATCTATGTCATTGCCTGTGACTTAAAAAACTTAGTGTGTTACTTGGTTGATCAAATCGAAAAGAGAAAATATTGAATCTGAATTTGTTCTCTGTAAAAAAATAAAAAAAATAAAAAAATAAAAAAAACAAAAACTTAAACATAAAACCTTAAACCTAAAACCATAAAAACCATAAACCCTAAATCGTAATCCCTAAACCCTAAACCCTAAAAACCCTAAACCCTAAACCATAAACCCTAAAACCCAAAACCCTAAACCATAAATCATAAACCCTAAGACCTAAACCCTAAACGCTAAACCCTAAACCTTAAGCCTTAAACCCTAAAAAACCATAAACCCTAAACCATAAGCTAACCCTAAACCATAAACCCTAAACCTAAAACCCTAACCCTAATCCAAAACCCTAAACCCTAAACCCTAAACCTTAACCTTAAACCAGGCCCTAAACCATAAAACTAAAATTATGACCCTAACCACAAACCCTAATCCTGACCCTAAAATGCAATCCTGAGCTGCACAAAACCACAGCCCTAGCCCTAGGCCCTCTAAACCCTAAATAAAACCCTGAGCCATGACCCTAAGATCTGACCATACCACACTCTACCTTAAACCACAACTCTAAAAACTTGAACCTACACCCATTAAATAAAATAAAAAATAAAATAAATAAAGAACCTAAACAAATAAAATAAAATAATAAAATAAAATAAATATAAACTAAAACAAAACTAAACCTTAAAATAAAATAAAATAAATTAATAAAATAAACTAAGATAAATGAAATAAAAACCTAAACTAAACTAAAAAATAAAATAAACCTAAGAATAGAAAACATAACTAAAATAAAAACTAAACATAAAATAAAAATAAAATTAACCTAAAATAAAATTAAAAATACTAAATAAAACCTAATCCTAAAAGATAAACCTTAAAATATAATTTAAAAATAAATAAAAAAATAAAACCTAACCTTAAACCAAAACCCTAAACTAAACCACAAACCTTAAACCCCAACCCAAACCCTAAACCCTACGTGACCTAAACCTAAACCCTAAACCTAAACCCTAAACTCTAAACCATAATCCCACAAATAAAAAATAAAACCCTAAAAAAACCACCCTAAAACCCTAAAATAAAACCATATATAAAAACCATAAACCCAAACCCCAAACCCTAAACCCTAACCCAGACCTAAAACCCTAAACCCTAAACTCCAAACCCTAAACCTAAACTTAAAGTAACTAAATAAATTAAAATATATCTAAACTTTAAAACCTAATAAACCTAAACCTAAACCTAAACCCTAAGAATAGGAGAACCGTGAAAACAATAACATCACCATCAACCAGGCTCAGTCTAGATCTAATGGTGGAGACGAAGGTGGAGGCAACAATTATCGCAATGGTGGAGGAGGATTTAGAGGTGTTAGTGTGTATGAAGGTGGTGGTCAGAGTACTGGTGGTTATGAAGGCGGGAGGAGCAACGTAGGCTACAACCGTGGTGGTGGAAGAGAGAGAAATTGAGGGTATGATGGTGGATCTCGCTACTCGAGAGGCCGAGGTGGTTCTAATAGGAACTAGAGAAATTGAAGAATGATCGATTCGATCTGCTGCTTATGGAATTGTGTCTTTATAGTAGAGACAGTTCTAGTTATCTAGGGTTTTTGATTTCATTAATGTGTGATAAATTTTGATCTATCTCATCGCTTAGGTCTTGAAAAACTTTGTGTGTTACTTAGTTGGTGAAATCGAAAAGAAGAAATGTTGAATCTGAATCTGTTCTCTGTTAAAACAAAAAAAAAACCAAAAACCCTAAACCCTAAACTAAAACCTGAACCCTAAACCTAAAACCTTAACCCTAATCCCTAACTCTAAAACCTAAACCCTAAAACCCTAAACCCTAAAAAAACTCTAAACTCTAAACCCTAAAGACTAAACCCAAAAACCTAAACTAACCCTAAACCCTAAGCGAACCCTAAACCCTAAACCCTAAACCCTAAAAACCCAAAACAATAAATCTGAAACCCTAAACCCTAAACCCTAACCCTAATCCCTAAACCCTAACGCCCTAAACCCTGAAACCCTTTACCCTAAAACCTAAACTCAAACCCTAAAAACTTAAAAACTTAAAGCTAAACTAAATAAAACCTAAAAATAAAATAAATAAAGAAACTTAAACCTAAATAAGATAAAATAAAATAAATATAAATAAATAAAAACCTAAATTAAAACCTAAACTTAAACCATGAAATAAAATAAAATAAACTAAAACAAAATAAATAAAAACCTAAACTAAACTAAAATATAAAATAAACATAAGAAAAAAAAATGTAAATAAAATAAAACTAAAAGTAAAATAAAAATAAAATAAACTTATAATAAAATAAAATAAAATTAAATAAAACTAAACATAAAAAATTTATCTAAAAAAATAAAACATAAACCATAAAACATAATAGACCTAAACCTAAACCCTAAGAATAAAGAACCTGGCGGGGAACATCACCGTCAACCAAGCTCAGTCTAGTTCTAGCCGTGGAGACGAAGGCAGAGGCGGCGGTTATCCTAGTGGTGGTGGGGGATCTGGTGGTGCTGGTGGATATGGAGGTGGTGGTTGGAGCAGCGGTAATTATGGATGGGATGATCGATGAAGGTTATAGCCGTGGTGGTGGCGGAGGTGAGGTCAGGGATATGATGGTGGATCCGTTATTAGAAAGCTAGTTCGATGAGCTACGAGAACTAAGACGAGATGATCTGCTTATAGAACAGTGTCTTTACAGTAGAGACGGTTTTAGTTATTTAGGGTTTCTTATTTTCTCTATGCGTGATCATTTTGGATCTATGTCATTGTTTATCTCTTAGAAAATTTGTGTATTACCTGGTTGATGAAATCGAAAAGAAGAAATGTTGAATCTGAATTTATTCTCTATTAAAAAAAACCAAAAACACTAAACCCTAAACCCTAAACCCTAAAAACCCCAAACTCTAAACCCTAAACCCTAAACCCTAAACCCTAAACCACACCCTAAAACAAACCACACCCTAAATCCTAAACCCAAACCCTAAATCCTATGCCACTAAACCCTAAGCACCACTGATCTAAATGTAAAAAAAAACCTAAAAAAACTAAATAAAACCTAAAATAAAATAAATAAATAAACCTAAAATAAAATAATATTAAATTAAACCAACTAAAATAAAATCTAATAAAATAAAATAAAATATAAACTAAACTAAAACTAAAACCTCAATAAAATAAAATAAACCTAAAATAAAAAAATAAAATAAACCTAAAATAAAATAAATAAACCTAAACCCTAAATTAAATGCCTAAACCTAAATCTAAAATAAAATAAAACTAAAATAAATAAAACTAAAACTTAACAAAATAAAATAAAATAAACCTAAACCTAAATAAATAAACTAAACCTAAACTAAAATAAAATAAACTAAAATAAACATAACCCCAAAAAAATAAATAAAATAAAATAAACCAAAACCTTAAACCACTAAACTAAACTAAACCCCCCCAAACCCTACCCTAAACCCTGACCCATTGAACATGAGCTAAACCAAAAAATAAAATAAAATAAAGCTAAATAAAACCTAAACTTAAACCTAAACCTAAACTTAAATATAAAATAAAATAAAACAAAAAATAAAACTAAACTAAAATAAAATAAATAAAACCTAATCAAACTAAAAATAAATTAAACCTAAAAGTAAACCTAAATAAAATAAAAATAACGTAAAATTAACAAAATAAAAATAAAATAAAATAAAACTTAAACTTTAAAACCTAAAATGAATAAATAATAAAAACTTAAACTAAAAAAAACTCACGACTAAAATAAATAAAATAAAATAAACATAAGCCTAAACTAAAATAAACTAAACTAAATAAAACCACCACCATAAACCATAAACCCTAAACCCTAAAACCCTAAACCCTAAAGTAACTTAACCCTCAAACCACTAAACCAAACCCTAAACCCAAAACAAAACATAAACTAAACTAATCTATAATAAAAAAAAACATAAACCTAAATAAAATATAATAAATAGATAAAATAAAACCTAAACTAAATTCTAAATCCTACACCTAAACCTAAACCTAAAAATAAAATAAAATAAAAAATAATAACTAAACTAAAATAAAATAAATAAAAACCCAAACTAAACTAAAACATTAAATAAATTTAAAAATATAAAACCTAAATAAAATAAAACCTAAACATAAAAGAAAAATGAAATTAACCTAAAATAAAATATAATTAAACCTAAATAAAAACCTAAACCTAAACAATAAACATAAATATAAAATCTAAAAATATATAAAAAATAAAACATAAACCCTGAATTAAAAAAAAAACTAAACCTAAAATTAAAATAAAATAAACATAAACCTAAACTTAAATAAATAAAACCTAAACCTAAACTTAAAATAAACTAAACCTAAACCTAAACTCAATAAAAAAAAATAAACTAAAAATAAACCCAAACTTAAACTAAAAATAAAACCTAAAATAAAAAAACCTAAACCTGAAGATAAAATAAAACCTAAACCTAACCTTAAAATAAAATAAAACCTAAACCTAAAATTAAAATAAAATAAAACTAAAATTAAAAATAAATATAAACCTAAACATAAACTAGCATTAAATGAAATAAAACATAAAATAAAATAAATAAAATAAATTAATAACTAAACCTACCCGGTTGTTTAATTTTTTTTAAAACCATAAAAAAGCCTAAATCTTAAACCCTAAACCAAATCAAAACCCTAAACAAACCATAGGCAACAAACTTACAACCCTAAACCCAAAAAAAAAATACTAAAACCACTAAACCATAAACCTCAACCATAAACCAACCCTAAACTCAACCATAAACCCTGGGCCAAACCTAAACACTACACCAAATGCTAAACCCTAAACCCTGATCTAAAGGCTAACCTGACCCTAAATCCTGGACTAAACCCTAAACCCAAACCTGGCTAAACAAAACTAAACTGAAACAAACCACAGGCCACAAACTAGTTTAAACCCTACCACTAAACTAAACCCTAAACCAGACCCCAAACCCTCCCTAAGCATACCTCCACTACTCTAAAGATCCTAATCCTGACCACTACCCACAACCACAAAACCTAAAACCCACTTAAACTAAATAAGACATAAATAAAATAATAATAAACTTAAACAAGATAATAATAAAATAACATGAGCTTAAACTAAAACTAAAAGATAAAATAAAATAAAAAATAAAATAAAAATATAATAAAATAAGATAGATAAACCTTAAATTAAAGATAAAATTAACTAACAATAAAACCTAAATAAAATAAAATTAAATGTAAAATAAAATCAAGAAACTTAAAATAAAATAAAAGCTAAATAAAACCTAAACCTCAAAATAAACCTAAAAATAAAACCTAAAATAAATTTAAAATAAAACCTAAACCCAAACTAAAAAAACCTAAACTATGATAAGATAAAATAAAATAAATAAATAAACAAACTAAAAAAATTAAACTAAAATAAATAAAACCTATAAACTCATTAATAATATAAAATAAATTAAAATAAACCTAAATCTAAAAAAAAAAATGATGCCTAAAATAAACCTAAAATAAAACCTAAAAGCTAAACCTAAAAAATAAAACTTAAACCTAAAAAATAAAAAAAAAAGCTAAAAAAACCTAAAAAAATAAAATAATAAATATATAAAAAATAAAATAAAAAAAATAAACCCAAATATAAAATAAAATAAAGTAAACAAAATTAAATAAAAATAAACTAAATACACTAAATAATCCAAAACCTACTAGTTTACTTAATTTTTTTTTAAGAAAACCTAAACCATAAATCCTAAACCCTAAACCTTACACTAAAACAAACCCTAAAAAGCAAATCCACAAAAACCATAAAGGCAACACTAAACCATAAACCCTAAACCCTAAACCCCAAACCCTAATCCTAAACTTAAAGCAGTTAAATAAATTAAAAAATAAACCTAAAACCTAAACCTAAACCTAAACTTAAACCCTAAGACTAGGAAGAACCTTGACGACAGGAACATCATGTTAACCAAGCTCAATTTAGATCTAGTGGTGGAGGTAAAGGAGGAGGAGGCAGTTATCTCATTATGGCGGGGGATCCAGAGGTGCTGATGGATATGGAGGTGGTGGTCAGAGCAATGGTGGTTAAGGTGGTGGGAGGAACGACGGAGATTACAGTCGTGGTGGTCGCAAAGAGAGAGATCGAGGATATGATGGTTGATCCCGCTACTCGTGAGGCATGGGCGATTCTGATGGGAACTACAGAAAATGAAGAATGACCGATCCTATCTGATGCTTATAGAACTGTGTCTTTATTGTAGAGGCGATCTAGTTACAGGGTTTTTATTTTCTTTATGCGTGCTCATTTTTAATTTATGCCATCGCTTGTGTCTTAGAAAACTTGGTGTGTTACTTGGTTGATGAAATCAAAAAGAAGAAATGTTGAATCTGAATTTGTTCTCTATTAAAAAAACAAAAATGTAAAAACTTTAAACCCTAAACTAAAACCTGAACCCTAAACCTAAAACCTAAACCCTAAACCCTAAAAATTAAAACCCTTAAACTAAACCACAAAACCTCAAACCCTAAACCACACTAAAACCTAAACCCTAAACCCTAAACCTAAACCCTAAATAAAAACTATAAACCCCAAACCTATACTTGAAATCCACAAACTAACTAACCCTAAACCCTAAACCCTAAAAGCTAAAATGTAAACTAAACTAAATAAAACCTAAAAATAAAATAAATAAAATCTAAAAATAAAATAAAATAAAAAAATATTAAAACCTAAACCTAAACCCAAAAAGAAATGAAAATAAAAAATAAAAACTAAACTAAAATAAAATAAATCAAAACCTAAACTAAACCTAAAAATAAAAAACCTAAATAAAATAAAATAAACTTAAAAAAAATAAAATAAATATAAAATATAATAAAATAAAACTTAATAAATATAAACTAATAAGTAAACCTAAAATAAATAAAAATAAAACTAAACTAAAACTAAAAAAAAACCTAAACCTAAATAAGAAAGTAAAAACCTAAACTAAACTAAAAAGCTAAAACAAAATAATTAAAATGTCACCTAAACCTAAAACAAAACCTAAAATATACTAAACCTAAACCTAAACTTAAACTAAATAAAATAAAATAAACTAAAATTAAACCTAAATATTAACTAAACAATAAAACTTAAAATAAAATGCAAAAACACATCCCTAAAAAAATAAAATAAAAACCTAAACCTAAACTAAAAAATAAAAAATAAAACCTAAACCTATAAAATAAAATAAAAATAAAACTAAACTAAAAAATAAACATAAACCTAAACCTAAACTTAAAAAGTAAACTAAAATAAAAAAAACTAATCTAAAAATATTAAACTAAATTAAATAAAAATTAAAAATAAACCTAAATAAAAATAAATAAAATAAATTAAAATAATTAAAAACTAAACTAAATAAACTAAATAAACCAAAACCTACCAGTTTATTTAATTTTTTAAAAAAACCCTAAATCCTAAACACAAACTGACCCTAGCCATAAATACAAACCACAAAAGGCCTTTTAAAACTAAATCATAAACTAAACCCAAATCTTAAACTATAAACTAACCCTAAACCACTACTTACAACCCCAGACCTACCCTGGAGACCATAAAAGATCCTAAAATAAACCCAAGATCTAAATAAAAAAATAAAAAAAAAATTTAATGAAAACCACTGAGCTTAACCCTGAGCCACAAACCATAAACATAAACCTTGACCCTACCAACCTTGGACTCTAAAACCCTAAACCCTAAACCCCAAACCACAAACACTAAAATATATAAACCAAAGAAACCCAAAACTCCACTGAGCCCTCCACTAAACCACAATTAAACATAAGCTAAACCAAAAGAAAATAAAATAAAATAAACTGAACTAAATAAACTTAAATGACTAAACTTAAATGTAAAATAAAATAAAACAAAAAAATAAAACTAACTAGATAAATAAATAAAACCTAATCTAACTAAAAATAAATAAAACCTAATAAAAAAAACCTAAAATAAATAAAAATCGTAAATAAAAAAAATAAACCTAAAATAAAATAAAATAAAACTTAACTTTAAAATAAAAATAAAAATATAAATAAAAAAAACTAAAAATAATAAATAAAAATAAAAATAAAAAATAAACTAAAATAAAATAAAAAATAATAACCATAATAAACTAAAATAACAAAAACTAAAACTAATACTAAAAAACCCTAAACCTAACCCACAAAACCAAAACTAAACCTAAACTAATCTAAAATAAAAAAAAACATAAACCTATAAAATATAATAAATGAGATAAAATAAAAACCTAAAAATTCTAAAATAACACCTAAACCTAAACCTAAAATAAGATAAAATAAAAATAACTAATAATAAAATAAATAAAACCCAAACTAAACTAACATTAAATAAAATTTAAAATATAAAACCTAAATAAAATAAAACCTAAACATAAAGAAAATGAATTAACTAAGATAAAATATGATTAAACCTAAATGAAACCTAAACCTAAACAATAAACATAAATATAAAATCTAAAATATATAAAAATAAAACATAAAATAGATTAAAAAGAAAACTAAACCTAAATTAAAATAAAATAAACATAAACTAAACTTAAATAAATAAAACCTAAACCTAAACTTAAAATATAAACTAAACCTAAACTCATAAAAAAATAAACTAAAAAAAATAAACCAAACTTAATAAAAAAAAATAAAACCTAAAATAAAACACAAAACTAAAATAAAATAAATAAAACCTATAAACCTAAAATAAAAATAAAACCTAAAACCAATTAAAATAAAATAAAACTAAATTAAAAATAAATATAAACTAAACTAAAACTACAAATTAAATGAAAATAAAACATAAATAAAATAAAAATATAAAATATAAGTAAACTAAACTCTGGGTTTGTTTAAAAAATAAAAAAACCTAAAAATCTTAACTAAAATGAACCCAAAAAATAAAAATAATAAAACCAAACCAAAAAATACCCTGACCTAAATAATAAAAACTACTAACCATAAAACTGAACTGCACTAAACCCTAAACCTAAAATGACCCTGACCAAACTGGACTAAACCCTAGGCCACAAACTACCCAACTGAATACTGACCAAAAAACCCTTTAAAGACTAACTAGCCTTAAAATCCACTGAAAAAAATGAACTACCCACAGATCATACCTAAAGATCCTAAATAAACACTACCTAAACTGAGCTAAAATAAAGACATAAAAATAAAATAAAATAACCTAGCAAACAAAATAATAAAATAAAATAACATGAAACTTAAACTAAAACCTAAACCTAAAATAAAATAAAATAAAAAAAATAAAAATAAAAATAAATAAAATAAATAATAAAACCTAAACTAAATTAAAAATAAATTAAACCACAATAAAAACCTAAATAAAATAAAATTAAATGAAATAAAATCAAACTTAAAATAAAATAAAAGCTAAATAAAACCTAAACCAAATAAACCTAAAAATAAAACCTAAAATAAATAAAATAAAATAAAACTAAACTAAAAAAACTAAACTAAACTAAATAAAATAAAATAAATAAATAAACCTAAGCCTAAACTAAAACAAATTAAACTAAAATAAATAAAAACCTAAACATAAACCTAAACATAAACTAATAATATAAAATAAATTAAAAATAAACCTAAATCTAAACTAAAAAAATAATGCCAAAATAAACTAAAATAAAACCTAAAAGCTAAACCTACAAAATAAAATAAAACTTAAACCTAAAATAAAAAAATAAAGCTAAACCTAAAAAAATGAAATAATAATAATAAATATAAACTAAAATAAATAAAAAATAACCCTATATAAAAATAAAAAATAAAGTAAACAAAATTAAATAAAAAATAAACTAAATACACTAAATAATCCAAAACTACTAGTTTACTTAATTTTTTTTAAAAAAACCAAATAAATCCTAAACCCTAAACCTACACACAAATAAACCCTAAAGCAATAATCCACAAAACCACAAACCACATAAAACCATAAACCCCAACCCAAACCCCAAACCCAATCCTAAACTTAAAGCTAAATAAATTAAAAAATAAACCTAAAACCTAAACTAAACCTAAACTTAAACCACAAGACTAGGAAGAACCTTGGCAGAACATCATGTTAACCAAGCAATTTAGATCTAGTGGTGGAGGTAAAGGAGGGAGGCGATTATCTCATTATGGCGGATCAGGAGGTGCGATGGATATGGAGGTGGTGGTAAAGCGGTGGTTAAGGTGGTGGAGAGCGATGGAGATTACATCGTGGTGGTCATGAGAGATCGAGGATATGATGGTTGATCCACTCTGAGGCACGGGCTTATGGAACTAGAAAATGAAGAATGAAGATCTATCGATGCTTATAGAGCTGTGTCTTTATTGTAGAGCGATAAGTTACTAGGGTTTTTTATTTTCTTTATGCTCATTTTAATTTATGCCATTGCTTGTGTCTTAGAAAACTCAGTGTGTTACTTGGCTGATGAAATCAAAAAGAAGAAATGTTGAATCTGAATTTGTTCTCTATTAAAAAACAAAAAACTAAAACTTTAAACCCTAAACTAAAACAGAACCTAAACCTAAAACTAAAAAACCACAAAATTAAAACCACACACTAAACCTAAAAAACCTAACCCCAAACCATAGCCTAAAACCTAAAACAAACCCTAAACCTAAACCCTAAATCCTATAAACCCAGACCCATACTTGAAATAAATCCTAAAATAACCCACAACCCTAAAACTAAAAAAAATGTAAACTAAACTAAATAAAACCTAAAATAAAATAAATACAAAATCTAAAATGAAAATAAAATAAAATAAAAATACAAATTAAAACCTAAACTAAACCAAAAGAAATGAAAATAAAAAAATAAAAAAACTAAACTAAAATAAAATAAATCAAAACCTAAACTAAACTAAAAAAAAAACCTAAATAAAATAAAAAAATAAACTTAAAATTAAAATAAAATAAACCTAAAAATATAATAAAATAAAACTTAATAAAAATATAAACCTAATAAGTAAACCTAAAATAAATAAAAATAAAAAACTAAAACTAAAAACCTAAACCTAAAATAAATTAAAAAAAAAACTAAACTAAAAAGAAACTAAACAAAATAATTAAAATGTCACTAAACCTAAAAAAAACAAAACCTAAATATCTAAACCTAAACCTAAACTTAAACTAAATAAAATAAAATAAACTAAAATTAAACCTAAAATATTAACTAACATAAACTTAAAATAAAATAAAAAACCTAAAAAATAAAATAAAACCTACTAGTAAAATAAAATAAACCTAAATAAAATAAAATAAAATAAAACTAAACTAAAATAAACATAAACTAAACTACAAAGTTAAGATAAAACTAATAAAATACTAATTAATAAATAAAATACTGAATAAAATATTAAAATGGATTAAATAATTAAAAAACTAAGCTAAAATAAGCCCAGACCTGGGTTTGTTTGGTTTTTAAAAACCCTAAATCCTAGCCAACCACAGGCCCTGAGCCATGGGCCACTGAGCCACAGGCTGGCTGACCAGATCATGACTCACCAAAATCTTGACTATAAACCACCTAGCCCTAGGCTGACCCCAGACCTGACCCTAGGCTGAGACCATAAAGATCCTGAACCCTGAGCCCAAGATCTGATAAAAATAAAAAATTTAATGAAAAAAAACCTTAACCACAAAAACAACCAAACCCTACAAACCTAAAACAAACCCTGACCCTAGGCCTTAGGCCAACACTAAAACCCTAAACCTAAAACCCCAGACCACAAACACTAAAATATGAAACCAAAACCCAAACCTGAGCCAAACCTAAACCCACAAACCTGACCACAAACACTTAAAATAAAACTAAACTAAATTAAATAAAACATAAAAAATAAAATAAATAAATAAACTTAAATATAAATAAATAAAATAAAATAAACCTAAACCTACAAAATAAAATAAATAAAAGAAAATAAATAAAAATAAATAAATAAAAAACCTAATCTAAACTAAAAAATAAAATAAATCTAAAATAAAAACCTAAATAAAATAAAAACCAATGTAAAATAAAATAAAATAAACTTAAAATAAAATAAAATAAAACTAAATAAAAAACTTAAACCTAAAAATAAACCTACAATCAAACTAATAGAAATAAAATAAAACTTAAACCTATAAAAAAAAAACAAACCTAAAATAAAACAAAATAAAATAAACCAATGAATACTAAAATAAACAAAATTAAAATAAATAAAACCTAAACCCTAAACCCCAAACCCTAAAACAACCATAACCTAAACCCTAAACCCCAAACCCTAAACTATAAACCTAAACCTAAACTAAAGTAATTAAATAAATTAAAAAAATAAAGCTAAACCACAAAACAATAAACTAAACCTAAACCTAAACCTAAGAAAGGAGAACCGACAACAATAACATCAGTCAATAGGCTTAGTCTAGATCTAGCGGTGGAGGCAGAAAATTATCAGTGGTGGAGGATCTAAAGGTGGGTATGAAGGTGGTGGTCAGAGTAGTGGTGGTTATGTAGGCGGGAGGAGCAACATAGGCTACAACCATGGTGGTGGCAGAGAGAGAGATCGAGGGTATGATGGTGGATCCCGCTACTCGAGAGGCTGAGGTGGTTACAATAACTACGAAGAATGATTGATCTGATCTACTACTTATGGAATTATGTTTTTATTGTAGAACTAGTTCTAGTTATATAGGGTTTTTGATTTTCTCTATGCGTGGTAAATTTTGATCTATCTCGTCACTTGTGTATTAGAAAACTTCATGTGTTACTTGGTTGGTGAAATCGAAAAGAAGAAATGTTGAATCTGAATCTATTCTCTATTAAAAAAACCAAAAACCCTAAACCCTAAACTAAAAGACCACAAACCTAAAACAAAACCTAAACCTAAACCTAAACCTAAAACCCACAAACCCTAAACCCTAAAACCTAAACCCTAAACCACCACAAACCACAAAAAACCCAAGATTTAAACCTTAAACCCTAAACAAAATAAACCAAAATAAAACCCTAGACCCCAAACTCAAACTTTAAACCCTAAACCCTGAACTCTCCCAAACCCTAAAGCTCCCTAACAAATAAAAATAAATAAATAACTAAACCAAACTAAAATAAATAAAATAAAATAAAATAATATAAACTAAACTAAACCTAAACCTAATTTAAACCTAAACCTAAAATGGAATAAAAAATAAAAACTATAAATAAAATAAATAAAAGCCTAAACCAAAAAAATAAAAACCTAAATAAAATAAATCCTAAAATTAAAATAAATAAACCTAAAATAATTGAAAACCTAAACTTAAAAAAAAAATAAACCGAAAATAATATAAAATAAAACCTAAACCATAAACTAAAATGAAAAACCTAAAATAAAAACCTAAAACCAAAATTAAAATAAATAAAAAAAACCTAAATAAAATAAAATAAAAAAACCTAAACCTAAACTAAAAATAAAACCTAAAAATAAACCTTTAATATAATAAAACTAAACCTAAAAATTAAAATAAAACCTAAACTTAAACCTAAAATAAAATAAAACCTAAACCTAGAAAATAAAATAAAAGATAAAACTAAACTAAAAATAAACCTAAACTAAAATAAACTAAACAGAGAACCAAAAAACTAATAAATAATCCAAAATAAATAAACTAAACTAAATAAAAAATAATATAACATAAATGTAAATAAAAAAATAAACTAAATTAAATAAAAGGAAACTTAATAAAGCTAAACCTCTTGGTTTGAATTAAAAAAAAAAAAAAGAAAATCTAACCCTAAATCCTAAAAAAAGTAACCCACAATTGAAACTCTAAACCTTAAACCTAAACCCTAAACCTAAACCCTAAACCTAAACCCACTAAACCACTAAACCTAAATGCTAAACCCCAACCCTAACCCAAAACCATAAACCCTAATCACTAAACCCCGACCCTCTCCCCGGCACTCTCTCATTCTCAGATGATTTTTGAATCCCTCTTGGTGGCGCATCCCTGACTGGGGATTTCTGTGGCTTTGGCTTTAGATTTGATCAAATTCAAAGGCTTGAATGTAATTTGGCCATTTGCGTGATGCTTCTTCATTGACTGTGGCTATAGTGGGTTCAATTCCTTGGGCTCCACCTCAAATTATGGATGGTTCAGCTAGAGAATCTGATAATTTGGGGCTTGGTGGTCCTAATGCTGTTTCTTCTACTAAATCATTTAAGGAAGCGCTCTCTGGTAAGACTTCTCCCTATGTTGATTTGGTTAATCTCATTTTGACATTAAGTGTTCTGATTTGGTAAGACTTCTCCCTATGTTCAGCCATTAAGTGTTTTGATGTGGATGTTGAAAAGTTGGCAAAACCATTTGAATTTTCTCTTATCGATAAATTTGCTTTGCTTAATACAAATTTGGATAAGATCCACTATTTTTTCCATAATCTCAAGCTTACAGGTGCTTTCTCGATTGTTCTTATTGACCCTCGACATATCCTGATTCAACTTTCTAATGATCTGGATTATTAACATGTTTTTTTGCATCATCTTATTTCATCTTTAATTGTCAAATGCGTTTGTTGAAGTGGTCACCCCTTTTTGACATTAAGGAGGAATCTCCTATTATTCCTATGTTGTTATCTATTCCGAATATGCACATTCATTTTGTTACCCATCATGTGCTTTTTGTTGTCGGGGCTTTATTTGGTCAGCCTTTGCAACTTGACCAAGTGACCACTGAGCGATCTTGCCCATCTGTGGCTCGGATCATCATTAAATTATACATAACTAAAAAAATACCCTAAGTTTGAATTGGCTCTGAAAAATATAGGTATTCATAAAAGGTTGAATTGGATAACCATCTGATTTTTTATTTCGACTGTAAAATTCACGGTCATGATAATTCAGAAGGTTTTATTCTCCATCCCCACTTTAAAAAAATGAAATCCTCTTAAAGAGAATGTTGTTCTTACCCATAAGCCAATCCACATATGTTCAAAATTTGCCTGGATCTAAGAATGGTATGAAGGTTTGTTGTGAGGTTGATTCCACGGATATCGAGGTTAATCTATTGAACAAGTTTGGCTCCTAATTGATATAGATTAAACTTATTTTCAAAATTGGAAGGATGACTTATCTCTTTTTCCTTCTTTGAATTTGAATATTTCTAATGCGGAGAATAATAAATTTTCAAAGTTATTGGAAGACGATTTTGTTTCTCTGATTCTATTCTTACATCTATGCTGGCTTTGATTAATGAAAATGAAGCTTTTAATGATGATTTAAATGATGTCAAGCATGATGAAAACATTTTTGATCCAGATTTAACTACTCGTGCTTTAAATGGTTCTAAATCATCATCGTCTCTCTTTTCAAATCTTGAGATTCATGTTAATCCTACTTTTCAGCTTAATATGGATTTGGAAGAGGGTGAACTCCCCTCCAAATTCTTGGAGAATTATCCTAAATTTGTGACCAATGTTACTAAATCTTACTTGGATGATGACTCTAGGGGAAAAGAAATGGTTTGCAAACTTATCATGCAAAAAAGAAAAAAAGTGTTAAAAATTACCCTCCCAAATTGTCCAAAAACACTAGATCTGCTGCAGCCTCTCACTCTCTCTTAATTAACCTTTTGCTTAACCACTTTTTATTTACTTATGTTTAAATTTCTTGTTTTGAATTTTAGAGGGATCGATACCCTCTCTATTCATAAACATATTAGAAATCTTTGTCACATTCAAAATATTTATTTACTTATTGTTCTGGAA
The DNA here is from genome assembly GCA_021442155.1 of Cymbidium sinense. NCBI lineage: Eukaryota > Viridiplantae > Streptophyta > Magnoliopsida > Asparagales > Orchidaceae > Cymbidium > Cymbidium sinense. Next base: position 104,862,805 of record CM038214.1, on the reverse strand, counting down.
CCTCTTATTCATGCTAATAAAATTAAACATGTTGCTAGAATGATCAGCTTCAATAAATTTTTTTTTAATGTTAGTAATAAGATTTGGTGTTTTTGAATAATTTCATTGAGGTTTCTATTATTGATGATCCATAAGCACTAAATCCTACACCATAAAACCTAAACCCTAATACTAGCCAAAACACACCCCCTAAATCATAAACCTAAACCACAAGCTAAAACAAACTAAAACCCTAAATCCAAACCACTGAACTCTAAACCCTAAACCTAAACCCTAAACTAACACGAACCCTAAACCCTAAATGAACTCATGGGCTGAGAAAGCTGAAGAATGGGCGTCATCTGCTTATCAAAAATGTCTTTAAAGTAAAGGCGGTTATAGTTATTTAGGGTTTTGATTTACTCATCGTGCTCATTTTTTATCTATTCATGCTTGTGTCTTAGAAAACGTTGTGTTACTTAGTTGATGAAATCAAAGAAGAAATGTTGAATCTCAATTTGTTCTCGATAAAAAAAAACCACCTAAACCCTAAATTAAAACATGAACCACAAACCTAAACCCTAAACCCTAAACTTTAAACCATAAAACAAAACCACACAAAAACCACCCCAACCACAACCCACAAAACCCTAACCTAAACCTAAACCCACAAACCTAAAACCTAAACCACAACTAACCCCAAAGCCAAACTAAACCCACAAAACTAAAACCCTAAACCCAAAAAAGCTCACAACATAAACCTAAATTAAATAAAACATAAAAGTAATATAAATAAAATAAACCTAAACCAAAATAAAATTAAATAATAAAATAAAATAAAAATATTAACTAAAACCCAAACCTAAAAAGAAAATAAAATAAAAAATAAAAATTGAAATAAAATAAAATAAATAAAAACCTAAACTAAACAAATTAATAAAAAACCTAAATACAATAAAAACTAAACTTAAAATAAAAATAAAATAAACCTAATTTAAACTAAAATAAAAACTAAATAAAAACCTAAATAAAAGTTAAAATAAAAATAAACCTAAACAAAAATAAAAAATAAAATAATCTAAAATAAATAAAAAAACTAAACAAACCTAACATACTAATTTACTTAATTTAAAAAAAAAACTTAACCATAAACCCTAAATCCTTAAAATAACCACAAACCCTAAAACCCTCTCTAACTTAAACTAAACTAAATACCTAAAAATAAATAAAATAAAAACTGGCTAAAATAAAATTAAAATAATAAAATAAAAAATAAAACTTAAAACAAAAAAATAAAATAATATAAAAATAAAAATAAAACTAAACTAAAATAAAATAAATAATAACCTAAATTAGACTAAAAAATAAAATAAACCTAAAAAAATAAAAAACCTAAATAAAATAAATAAAATAAAATAAAATAAAATTAAATAAAACCTAAACTTGAAAAATAAAACCGAAAATAAATAAAACAAAACATAAACCATAAACAAAAACCTAAACATAAAATAAAAATAAAATAAAATAAACCTAATCCTAAACTAAAATAAACTAAACTAAAATAAAATAAAACCTAAACTAAAAAAAAACTAAACTAAATCTAAATTAAATAATAAAGATAAACAAATAAACCTAAAAACTAAAAATAAAACCTAAATAAAATGTAAAATAAAACCTAAAATCTAAACTAAAAATTAAAATAAAATCCTAAAAAACCTAAAATAAAAATAAAACTTAAACCTAAACAAATAAAAATAAAAATAAAACTAAAAAATAAACTAAACTAACCACTAAAAATAAACTAAAATAAAACTGTAAAATAAAATAAACTAATCGAAATAAAATAAAAATAAACTAAACAAAATATAAAATAAAACTAAATAAACTAAATAAACATTGATTTACTTAATTTTTTGTTTAAAAAAAAACCTAAACCATAAATCTAAACACTAAACCCTAAATCCTAAAATGACCATACATAACCACAAAACCCAACCACAACACCCTAAACCAAAAAGCATAAATCCACAAATCTAAACCTAAAACCACAAACACTAAACACTAAACCTTAAACCCTAAACCAAACCCTAAACCACAAACCCTAAACCACTACCCCACAAACTAAACCTAAATTAACTAAATAAATTAAAAATAAAACTAAGCCCACAAAACTAATTAACTAAACTTAAACTAAACCACAGATTAGGCGACCTTGAGAAAGGAACATCATCAATAGGCTCGATATAGATCGGAGGTGGAGGCGAAGGGGAGGCGGTGATTATCAGAGTGGTCATGGGGATGAGGTCTTGGTGGATATTGAGATGTTGGTCAGAGAAGTGGTGGCTATGGGAAGAGTAGTGGTGGGGGATTTGGAGATGGCCATGGACATGCATTCTCATTTTTGATCTATGTCGTCACCTGTGTCTTAGAAAACTTGGTGTGTTACTTGGTTGATGAAATCAAAAAGTAAAAATGTTCAATATGAATTTCTTCACTGTTAAAAAAAAATCAAAACCTTAAACCTAAAAAACCGAACAACCTACACAAAATCTACCCTTAGCCCAAACCCTAAACCCACAAAAAAAAACCCTAAACCTAAACCCTAAACCCTACCACAAACACTAAACCATACCCTAAACCTAAACTGAGCCTAAACCTACCATAACCATACCACTACCCTAAACCCTAAATCCTACCACAACCAAAATCATAACCTCAAACCTAAACAAAATAAAGCTTAAACCTAAACTAAATAAACTGAGCTAAAATATAAATAAAAAAAATAAAAATAAAATAAACTAAAATAAATAAATAAAACTAAACTAAAAGAAAATAAAACCTAAATAAAATAAAAAATAAACCATTAAAATAAAATAAAAGATAAGATAATTAAAAATAAAAATAAACCTAAAATAAACCTAAATTAAAAATATAAACTGACTGAGCTGATAATAAATAAACCTAAACCTGATCAAAATAAACCTAAAAACTAAAAAGATAAATAAACTAAATAATCTCATAAACTAAAAATAAAACATAAAAAAATAAAATCTAAAAATAAAATCTAAAACCTAAAACAAAAAATAAAATAAAACCTCAACTGAAAAATAAATAAAATAAAACTTATAAAAAGAAAATAAAAATAACAAAATTAAAATAAATAAACCATAACCTAAACCAAAAATAAACTAAAATAAAAACTAAACTAAAATAAATAAACTAAAATAAAAAAATTAAATAAAAATAAAAATAAAAAAAAATTAAAATAAAATAAACTAAAATAAATAAAAAAAAATAAACTAAATAAATTAAATAAATTTAAACTACCGGTTTACTTTAATTAAAAAAAAATAAAAAATAAAAAACCCTAGTCTAAACCTAAACCTAAAAAAGACAACTGAACTAAACCACAAATCTAAACCCTAAACCACTAAACCCTGATCTTAAAACTAAACCATAAAACCTAAACCCTAAACCTTAAACCCTAAAAACCTAAAAACCTAAACCTAAAATCAAAATTAATAAATAAACATAAACTTTGATTAAATTAAAAAGTAAAATAAAATAAAAACCAAAACTAAAACTTAAACCTAACCTTAAACCTAAACCAAAAATAAAACATAAGAATAAAATAAAATAAAAAATAAAAATTAAACTAAAATAAATTAAATGAAAACCTAAATTAAACTAAAAAAATGAAATAAACCTAAATATAATAAAACTAAATGTAAAATAAAATTAAATAAACCAAAAATAAAATAAAATAAAACCTAAACTGAAAATCAACCTAAAATAAAGAAAAATAAAACCTAAAACCTAAACTAAAAAAAACCTAAACTTAAAATAAACAAGATAAATTAAACTTAAACCAACTAAAATAAACTAAAATTAAAATAAATAAAACCTAAACTTAAACCTAAAATAAACTAAACTGCTAAACTAAATTAAATAAAACAAACAAAATGAACCAAAATTAAAATAAAAAGAATAAAACCTAAAATAAAAACCTAAAAATAAACCTAAAAAAAATAAAATTAAAACTTAACCTATTATAAAATAAAAACCTAGACTAAAAATAAAATAAAAATAAAGTTAACTAAAAAAAATAAACATAAACCTAAACCTAAACCAAAAAAAATAAACTAAAATAAAAAAAACTAAACTAAAATAAATAAACCAAAAATAAACTAAATTAAGTTAAAATAAATGAACCTAAATAAAATAAAAGAAAATAAAATAAAATAAAGAAAATAAACTAAATAAACTTAAACTGGTTTGAATTTAAAAAAATTTAAAAAAAAAACCTAAACCTAAACCCTAAATAAAACCTAAATCTAAACCTTAAACCACAACCTACTGGTTTACTTAATTTTTTTTAAAACCTAAGCCTTAATCCATAAATCATAAACCTAAACACAGAAAGCCAAAAACCAAAATCTAAACTAAATAAAACCTAAAAAAGAAAAATAAAAAGTAAACAAAATCATAAAATAAAATAAAACTAAAACTAAACTTAAACTAAAAAAAAAGATAAAATAAAAATAAAATAAACTAAAATAAAATAGATAAAGCCTAAAAAAAACTAAATGGAATAAACCTAAGAATAAAAAACTAAATAAAATTAAAATAAAACAAAAGTAAAATAAAATAAACTAAAAATCAAAACTAAATAAAACTTAAATATAAAAAAATAAACCATGATATAAATAAAATTAAAACCAAAACCCTAAACTTAAAAAAAAATTAAACCTATAAAAATAAAATAAAACAAAATAAAATAAATAAACATAAATAAAGTTAAATAAAACCTAAACTAAACCTAAAAAAAACTAAACTAGATCTAATCTAAAATAAATAAAATAAAATAAACAAAAATAAACTAAGCCTAAAATTAAATAAAACCAAAAAATAAAATAAAATAAAACCTAAAACTTAAACTAAAACATAAAATAAAACCATAAAATAAAAAATAAAACTAAAAATAAAGCAAAACCTAAAAATAAAATAAAAATAAAACTCAACTAAAAATTAAACACTAAACTAAAAAAAAAATAAAATAAAAAACCTAAATTAAAATAAATAAACTAAAAATAAATAAAAATAAAAAATAAACCAAAATAAAATAAAAAAATAAAAGTAAATAACATAAACAAAATAAACTAAATATTCTAAATAAACTAAACCTCTTGGTTTACTTAATTTAAAAAAACCTTAAACCTAAATCTAAACCCAAACCCAACCTTAAAGCATAAACCCAAAACCTAAACCACAAGCCACAACAAACCACACAAACCTAAACAAACTAAACCAAGTAATTAAATAAATTTTAAAATAAACATGTATCCTAAAACCTAATAAACCTAAACTCTAAGAATGGGTAGAACCTTGACGACATGAACATCTCGTCAACCAGGCTCAGTCTAAATCTGGCGGTGGAGGTGAAAGAGAAAGTGGTGGTTATCATAGTAGTGGTGGGGGATCTAGAGGTGTTGGTCATAGTAGTGGTGGTTATGGGGCAGGAAGAGCGATGGAGGTTACAGCCTTGGTGGTGGCGGAGGGAGAGATAGGGGATATGATGGTGGATCCCGCTACTTGAGAGCTAGGGTGGTTCTGATGGGAATTGGCGAAACTGAAGAACAACTAATCTAATCTGCTAGTTATGGAATTTTCTTTATAGTAGAGACAGTTCTAGTTATACAAGGTTTTTGATTTGCTCTATGTCATCACTTGTGTCTCAGATAACTTGGTGTGTAACTTGGTTGATGAAATCGAAAGAAGAAATGTTGAATCGATTTTGTTAAAAAAAAAAAAACCAAAACTAAAACCTAAACCTTAAACCAAAAACTTAAACCCTAAACCCTAAACCCAAAAAACTCAAAACCCGAAACCCTAAACCTTAAAACCCTAAACCATAAAGCCTAAAACATAAACCTTAAAGCCTAAACCTTAAACCCTAAACTCTAAACTAAACCTAAACTAAATAAAATCTAAAAATAAAAAAAATAAAATAAACCAAGTAAGATAAAATTAAAAAATAAAATAAAACATAAATATGTAAACATAAACCTAAACTAAACTAAAGAAAATAAAATAAAAATAAAAAACTAAACTAAGAAAATAAATAAAAACCTAGGTAAACTAAAAATTAAAAAAACATAAATAAAATAAAAATAAAACCTAAATAAATAAAATAACTAAAACCTAAATAAAATAAACCTAAAATAAATAAAAAAATAAACATAAAATAAAACCTAAATAAAAAATAAAAATAAACTAAAACTAAAATAAATAAAACCAACTAAATAAATAAATAAAGATAAAATAAAACCCTAAAAATAAAATAAAATAAAATAATATAAATAAACCCAAATAAAAAACTTGAAGATAAATAAAATAAAACGTAATACTTTAAAAAAATAAATAAAACCAATACACAAACCTAAAAATAAAAATAAAACATAAAACTAAAAATAAAAATAAAAAAACTTAACTAAAAAAATAAAATAAACTAAACTAAACCAAAAATAAACTAAAATAAAAAAAAACTTAAAAAGATAATAAACTAAATAAAAAAATAAAATAAACTAAATAAACAAAATAAATAAATTAAAAAAAAATAAAATAAACTAAATAAAATCTAAAGTAGTTAATTAAGAAGAGTAAAATAAAATAAAAATAAAGAAAACCATAACCACAAACCTAAAACTAAACCATAAACCCTAAACTACCACAAACCCTAAACCCTAGGCTAATCTATGACCTTAGGCCCATAATGAGCCCTGAACCCAAACCTAAGCTAAAGGTGAGAAAGAAACCAAATAAATAAATAAAAAAATAAACCAAGATAAAATAAATAAAATAATAAAATAAAACATACTAAACCTAAACTAAACTAGAGCTAAAAGAATAAAATAAAATAAACTTAAATATAATAAATAAACCTAAACTAAACTAAAGAAACTTAAATAAAATAAAATAAACCTAAGATAAATAAATAATAATTAAAACTTAAAAAAAATAAAAAAATAAACCAAAAATACAAAATAAAATAAAAAATAAAACTTAAGCAAACTAAAAGCTAAATAAAAATAAAAATAAACTGGCTAAATAAAATAAATTAAACTAAAATAAATACTAAGAAAATAAAATAAAGCTAACTAAAAAATAAAAAAATAAACTAAATAAAAGATGATAAAATAAATAAATAAAATAATAAAATAAAATAAATAAAGATAAAAAATAAATAAAGAAATAAATAATAAAACTAAATAAACCTACTGATGGTTTGTGATTTAAATGCATAAACTGCACTGGGCACTGAGCCCTGGGCCTAAATCCTGGGCCACACCCACTAAAACTGGGCCTAATCTGGGCACTAGCCATAGCCATGGGCTAGGCCCAAGACATAAGGCATAGGCCCTGGGCCCCCACCACTGGGCCATGGGCCCTGGGCCCAACCTGGCTCTGGCCATAGGCTACCATCTACTAGCCAAACTAGCCAACTAATGACCCAGGCCCTGACCACAGGCCACAGACCACAGGCCCTGGGCTTTAAACTAATACTGACCCAGACCACTGACTAAACAAAAGAAGCTAAACCTGACTGTAAGACCTAATAAATAAATAAAAGGCAAACTAATTAAAAAAAAATAATAAAATAAAATAAAAACCTAAACTAAAACTTAAACTTGAACCTAAAATGATAATAAAATAAACTAATAAAAATAAACTAAAATAAAAACTAAACATAAAATAAAAATAAAATAAACCTAAAATAAAATAAAATAAATAAATAAAACTAAAAAAAATATAAATCTTAAAATAAAACTTAAAAAATAAATAAAAAATAAAACCTAAACCTAAAATAAAATAAAATAAATAAAATTAAATTAACTTAAACCTAATCTAAAATAAATAAAACTTAAACCTAATCCTAAAATTAGCTAAACCTAAATCTACACCTAAACTAAATAAAATAAAATAAACTAAAAATAAACTAAAAATAAACTTAAACCTAAACTAAAAAATAAAACCTAAAAATAAACCTAAAATAAAAACTTAAAACCTAAACCTAAAAAAATAAAATAAGAACCTAAACTTGAACCTAAAATAAAAATAAAACTTAAACCTAAAAATAAAATTAAAATAATTCTATAATAATCCTAAAATTTAAAAAATAAACTAAAATAAAAAACCTAAACTAAAATAAGTAATCTAAAATAAATAAACTAAAATAAAATAAAAATAAACCTAAATAAAATAGAAAATAAAATAAATAAAATAAATAAATAAAAACTAAATAAATAAATAAACTAAACTTCTTGGTTTATTTAATTTTTTAAAAAAAACCATATACCCACAAATCCAAACCACTAAACCTAATCCACACCCAAAACACAAGCATAAACCCTAAAAGACCTTAGGCCCTAAACTAACCTAAACCCTAAATGCTAAACCCCAAACCTAACCTAAACCTAGTAATTAAATAAATTAAAAATAAACTAAAAAACAATAAACTAACTGAAACCTAAACCCCAAACCCTTTCTACATGGATGAATAAAGCAAGGTTTATTTAAGATGGATTTTAAAGTTCCATATGGGGTGCCCCATAGTTAATTACATCTAAAGAAGTGAGTTCTTAGAATACTCTTGATTAAAGGTAATTATTTTCTCCAAATATTTCAAAGATAGGACCATTAATAAATTGGCTATGTTTAAAAAATCAATCGGGATAAATCAAAAAGGAGAGACTTATTATCAAAGCCAATTAGAGATGAATAGGGAATACTCATGATAATAGGAAAGCTAGTAAGCATTCCAGCCTATCCTATGGTTAGACTTTATATGTTTGAAGTTGATGAGAATTATATGTTTGAGTTGGAATTTTATTAGAAACTGGACTTATAATCTCATAACACAAGGTTGTGGAAATACCACAAGAGGTGAGGATTTATACATATAGCAGAGATCAACCTTAGATCCTAAATTTAGGGAGCTTTAGCAGGGCCAAAAGCTCCTCTAAGCCTAAATGATAAGATGGTTGATTCAATCTATCACTTATGGAATTGTGTCTTTATAGTACAGAGTTCTAGTTATCTAGGGTTTTTGATTTGCTCTATGTGTGGTAATTTTTTATTTATGTCATCACTTGTGTCCTATAAAACTTGCTGTGTTACTTGGCTAATGAAAAAAAAGAATTATTGAATATGAATTTATTCTTTATCAAACAAAAAAAAACCAAAAACCCAAAACTCTCAAATAAAAGCTGAACCCTAAACAAAACCTAAACTCTAAATCCACCCTAAAAAAACCTTAAACCTAAACCCTAAACCCTAAACCCTAAACCTAAACCCTAAACCTACCAAACTCTAAACCTAAAACAATAAACCCTAAAATCTAAAAAACCTAAAACAAATAAAACCTAAAATAAAATTAATAAAAAAACCTAAAAATAAAATATGTTTATAAAATAAAATAAAAATAAACTAAAACCCACCTAAAAAAGAAAATAAAATAAAATTAAAATTAACTAAAATAAATGAATAAAATAAAAAAAACCTAAATAAAAACTAACTAAAATGAAATAAAATACATAAAATAAGATATAATAAATACTAAATAAAATCTAACCTAAATAATAAATCAAAATAAAACTTAAAATAAATAAAAAAAAACCTAATCCTAGCTAAAACTGAGCTAAAATAAAATAAAATAAACCTAAACCTAAACTAAAAGATAAATAACCTAAACCTATTAAATAAAATAAAATAAACTAAAAATAACCTAAACTAAACTAAAATAAAACCAAAATAAAAAATAAAACATAAACCTAAAAAAAATAAAATAAAAACTAAACCTAAAATAAAAATAAACCTAAAGTTAAATAAAATAAAACTAAACTAACTTAAACCTAAATCAAAATTTAAAACATAAACTAAAATAAAAAAACCTAAAGTAAAATAAATAAACCTAAAATGAATTAAATAAATTAGATAAACATAAACCTTCGAGTTTACTTAATTTTTTTTTAAAAAAATAAACCCTAAATCCTAAACCCTAAAACTAACTCTAAAATTGAAACTCTAAACCCAAAACTTACTACCCTAAACCTACCCTAAACTCTCCCTCCTAAACCCTAAACCCTCTCTAAACCCAAACCCTAAACCACAAAACTCTAAATCATAAACCACAATTCCTTAAACCCAAACCCATCCCACCTCCAAGCTTTCTCTCATTCTCTAGCAATTTTTGAATCCGTCTTGGTGGCATTTCCCCAATTGGGGATTTTTGTGGCTTTGGCCTTAGTTTTAACCGAATTCAAAGGCGTGAACGGCATCTGGCCATTTGTGTGATGCTTCATCATTGATCATGGTTATGGTGAGTTCTATTCCTTGGGCTTCACCTCAAATTATGGATGCTTTGGCTAGGGCATCCGAGACTTTGGGGCTTGGCAGCCTTGATGCTACTTCTTCTACTAAATCTTTTAAGGAAGTGCTCTCTGGTAAGCCTTCTCCCTCTATTGATTCAGTTAATCTCATTTTGACATCTTTTAGAGGTTTGACAATGGTAATGTGCTCTGATGTGGATGTTGAAATGTTGGCAAAATAATTTTTATTTTCTCTTATCGATAAATTTGCTTAGCATTGTCCATATTTGGATAAGATCTGCTCTTTTTTCCATAATCTCAAGCTTGCGGGTGCTTTCTCGATTAGTCTTATTGACCCATGGCATATTCTGATTCAAATTTCTAACGATCTAGATTATTCACATGTTATTTTGAGTCTTTCTTATTTCATCTTTAATTATCAAATACGTTTATTAAAGTGGTTATCTTTATTGATTGACATTAAGGAAGAATATCCTATTATCCCTATGGGGTTATATCTTCCTAAAATGCACATTCATTTTGTTACCCATCATATGCTTTTTACTATCTGTGCTTTATTTGGTCAGCCTTTGCAACCCGACCAAGCGACCATTGAGCAATCTCACCCTTCCGTGGCTCAAATTCTCATGGAATTAGACATGACTAAAAAAATACCCAAAGGAAGTTTTGATTAGCTCTAAAAATATGGGTATTCACAAAGGTTAAATTGGAGAACCTTCTAATTTTTTGTTACCTATAAAATGATCATAATTGGAAATGTTATATTCTCCATCCCCACCTAAAAAAATGAAATCCTCTAAAGAGAATGTTGTTCCGCCCATAAGCCGATCCCTACTTATGTTGAAATCGACCTCGATCTAAGAGCGGTATGAAGGATATTATTGAGGTTGATTCCTTGGATATCGGTTAATCTATTGAACAAGTTTTAGCTCCTACTATTATATATTGATTGATTTTCAAAATGGGAAGGATGATTTACCTCTTTTTCCTTCTTTGAATTTGAATATTTCTAATGTGGAGAATAATAAATTTTTAAAGTTATTAGAAGATGATTCATTTCCTCTGATTCTATTCTTGCATCTATGCCAGCTTTGATCGATGAAAATGAACCTTTTAATGAGGATTTAAATGATGTTTAGCATGCTGAAAATATTTTTGATTCGTATTTAACAAATTGTGCTTTAAATGGTTCTCATGTCTCTCATTTCTAATGTTAATATTCATGTTAATCCTACTATTCAACTTAATATGGATTTGGAAGATGGTGAACTCCCCTCCAAACACTTGGAGAATTCTACTAAATTTACAAGCAATGTTACTAAATCTTACTTGGATGACGACTCTAGGGGAAAAGAAAATGGTTTTCAGACTTTTCATGCTAGAAAGAAAAAAAATGTTAAAAATTACTTTCCCAAATTGTCCAAAAATACTAGATCTATTGTGGCCTCTCACTCCTCTCTTAATTAACCTTTGCTTAACCCCTTATTATTTTACTTATGTTTAATTTTCTTATTTGGAATGTTTGGGGATCGGTATTATCTCAATTTGTAATCGTATTAAAAATCTTTGTCACATTCATAATATTTATTAACTTATTATTCTGAAGCCTCTTATTCATGCTAATATTAACCATGTTGCTAGAATGATTAAAATAAACTTTTCTATAATGTTAGTAATAAGATTTGGTGTTTTTGGATAATTTCATTGAGGTTTCTATTATTGATGATTTTCAACAAGTTGTCAATGCTCAAATCTCTTATGGTGAATATTGCATTTTGGGCTCTTTTGTTTATGCATCTTATTATAGATCTGGTAGAAATCTTCTTTGGGATAATTTGAGGAATATTGCTACCTCAGTCAAAGAACTTGGTTTGTGGTGGTGATTTTAACACTATTTTATTCTCTTCTAAACAAAGTGGTGGTTGCTCTCCCAATATTCATTCTATGGAAAATTTTTCCAATATGATCCTTGATTGTAATTTGATTGAAATTGGCTTTAAGGGTTTTAATTATACTTGGAAAAACTCTATACTTTGGCAAAGGTTGGACCAGATTCTTTTTAATACTCATCGGTTTACTCAATGGCCTATTACTTCTGTTGATGATTTAAGCATAACCTTGTCTGATCATGCTCTTCTTCTAGTTTCTATTAAAGATACTTCTAATAAATTACATAAATCCTCTCCTTTTAGATTTCAGAACATGTGGATTCAGTATATTGATTTTTTTGATGTTGTGGCTAATAATTGGAAAGCCCCTTTACATCTTGATAATTTGATTATGGGGATGAATAGACTTTCGTTTAAACTCAAAAAACTTATACAAAATTTGGGTTCATGGAACAAACATTATTTTAAAAACCTTTTTCTTAATATTTTAAGATATGGAAAAATTGGTTTGTGATCTTGAAGTCTCATTTATGCCTGATCCTTCTAAGATTAAGGACTTGACTGAGGCAAAAGAAAAACTTGTTAACTTTCAAAATATGGAAGAGACTTACTTGTGTCAAAAAGCTTCTAGTAAGCATATTGTGAATGGTGATAGGAATACTAGGTATTTCCATGCTTTAGTTAATAAGAAGAGAGATTTAAATAATATTTAACAAATTAAAGGTAACAATGGTGTTTGGATTATGGAGAATAATGATGTTAAGGAATTAGTTATTAATTAGTTTAGAAATATGCTTAATAAGAGTTGCTCTTATGAAGCTATTTCTAAATTGCATTTGATTCCTTGTATTATTACTAATGATGATAAAGATTTGCATACCATCATGCCTAATGAAGATAAAATTTTTAAAGTCCTTAATAGCTTGAATATAGATTTTGTTGCTGGTCCGGAGGGTATCACTACTCAATTTGTTTTAAAATGTTGGTTTATCATTAAAAATGATTTGATTGAGGTAGTGGTTTATTTTTTAAATGGTAATCCTATTCCTAGATATTTTTCTGGTACTTCTATTATTCTCATACCTAAGAAAGATAATCCAAACTATTGGAGTGATTTTAGACCTATTGGTCTTTGCACCTTCTTCAATAAGTTGATTTCCAAAATTCTAACCAACGGGCTTAGTCCTTTACTTAATAAAATTATATCTCTCAACCAAACTAGTTTTGTTAGAGGTAGATCTATTTCTGATAATATTTTACTAGCCCAAGAAATAATTCATGATCTTGATGCCAAGATTAGAGGTGGCAACAGTCTTTTCAAATTAGATATTACCAAAGACTTTGATAACCTTTCTTGGGACTTTCTTTTCCATATTCTAAATTTATTTAGGGTTTCTGATAAATTTATTTTTCTTATTAAAAATTGTATTAAGAATTCCTAGTTTTTGATTTTTCTTAATGGGGAAGCCTTGGGTTTCTTTCCCTCTTCACATGGCTTAAGATAAGGGGATCCATTATCTCTTGCTTTATTTATTATTGTTGGTTAATATCTAGGAGCATCATTTATTCTTTAACAATCTAGTATGTATTACATAACTCTTGGTGGTCTTCTATTTCCCACTTAAGCTTTGTAGATGATTTCATTATCTTTTGCAATGCTTTTATTCATCATATCAAGCATCTCAAGTATTTTCTAAATAAATTTGGTAGAGAAAGTGGCCTTTCTATTAATGGTAACAAAAGCTATTTGATCACTTCCTCTCATATCTCCAATAATAAAATAAATCAAATTCGGCATATCACTAATTTTAAGCATCAACACTTACCTCTAAAACTTGGGTGCCTCTCTTTAAAAGCCTAAAATGATCCCATCTCTTTGATGAGTTAATTAAAAAAAATTTAAATAAAATTTCCATTTGGGAATTCCATTTACTTTTTTTTGGTGGTAGGCTCACCATTCTTAAAAGCACTCTCAATTCAATGCTTCTTTATTTGATTCAAACTATTATCCCCACTAACTCTATTCTCATCAGAATTGATCGCTTGCTTAATAAATTTTTGGGGGCTCCAATAACTCTACCAAAAGAATGCATTGGACATCTTGGCATAAATGTTGTGGTCCTTTGGGTGAAGGTGCTCTAGGTTGCAAACCTATTCATGAAGCTATGACCACTTTCTCTCATAAGCTCGGTGGAATTTTAGAAAGAATGATAGCCTTTGGGCTAATTTTATGATGGAAAAATATTGCCAAGGTAAACACCCTATTATCTGTGCTTATAAAGTTGGTGACTCTCTAATTTGGAAATGGCTTTCCTCCATTAAATGGGTTGCCAAATCCTTAATATCTTGGTGTATTCATTCAGGTACTTCTTTCTTTTGGCAAGGCAATTTGGGTGCAACGACTCAATGACACCCTTTTATCTGCCCACTATACTTCATTATCAAAGTTAACTCTTTTTAGCTAAATAATAATTCAAATGAAAGTAAACTTGAGAATTATATCCCTATTTCTCTTTTTGATAATTTTAGAAATATTCCCATATCTTCTAACATACCAAATCAAATTCTTTTAAGCTTTCTTATAATGGTGATTTTGTTCTTAAGAGGTTTGGAATTTTATTAGAGTTAAGCAGAACTCCTCCAATGTCTTTATTAAACTTTGGAACATCCATTTCCTATTCGGTTTTTTTCTTGGAGGATTTTGAATAACTTTATTCCTGTGGACTCTTTACTCTGGACTAAAGGGATATATTTACCATCAAAATGCTAGTATTGCTTTCATACTGAAAATATAAATCATGCTTTTGTCAATGGTTCTATTGCTTCTAAATTATGGCTTTGGATGATGATTTATTTAATACCAACTATTTTCATGGTTCTCTTTCTTTATATCAACTTCTTGATGTTTGTTTCAAAAAAATTGTGAAAGGTCATATAAAAGTTTTAATTGTGATTACCCTTCTGGTTCATCAGATGGATATAAATGATGCTAAATATAATGGCACTCCTATGAACCACAAAAGGATTCTAGCTATAACTAAAGAAAAAAATGCATGCTGTTTAATGTTAATTTTATTAGTCACATTCATTTTAGAGGCTATAAATTTGTGGCTAAAAAATTGGGTATCATTTTACTTGACTTGAACCCATATAAAGGTGCTAGGATAATTCGTTGGATCAAACCTAACAATAACTTGATCAAAGTGAATCGATGGTTACGTAGCTTCCAATAAATATGGTTGTGGTGGTATCCTTAGGGATTCTAAAGGTACTCTCATTTTGCTTTTTTATCCTCTCAAAGCTTTGTTATTATTTTTATTAAACATGGTATTAATAAAGCTATTGAAACTTGTTTGAATAGAGGTTTTCTCAACATCTGGATTGAAGTTGATTCTCTATTGCTTCTATACATGTTTAATTCCAATAGAAATGGGAATCCTGAATTATTTTATTTCCTTAATCATACAAAAAATCTTATTTCTCAAGTTTATTTTAAAATTTCCCACATCTTTCATGAAGGTAATGCTTGTGCTGATTTCTTTGCTAATTTAGGTGCCAACTTAACTAAGTTCACTTTATTTGACAACCAAACATTGCCTAAACTATAAAGAGGCTTGGTTAATCTGGATAATCTTGGATTGCCTTATCTTAGATTATAATTTCTTGGCTTGGTTTCTTTTGTGTTGGTTTTTTATGAGCCTTTACTTTTGTTTTCCCTTTGTTAAACCCTCTTTGGGTTGTGGTTATTTGCTTATTTTCACTCTTTGGCCGAAGCTGGTTGTTACTTTTGACCTTTTACTTTTGGGTTGGCCTGGTGTTTACTCCCTATTGGTTATTATCATTGCAACCTCGATTGATTTGTTTTTTTGGCCTGGTGGCTGCTGTCTGCCTGGCTGGCTTTTTACCACATTTTTCCTTGGCAATTTTTGATAACCTCTTATTATCGCTTTATCTCTATTGGTTTTCCTCTGTATGGGTTTTACCTCATTTGTCTAATTGCTACTTACTTGTTTTGGATCTCTGTGGTGGTTGGATGGGTGGTTTTTTGTTCTTGGTTGGGTTGTGATGTTATTTGGTTAGGTTGGCTAGCTAGTTGGTTGTTTTGGCTATCTTTTCCTTTTCTATTGGTGACACATCTGGATCTGGGGGACTATTGGTGGTTTAGCTCTAGGTTCATTTTAGAATGGTGGAGGTTTTTGTTTGGCTATTACTTTCTTCGTCTTGTTGACTAGGCCTTAGTAGTCAGTTTTGTTGATTCTATTTTATTTCTTTTGGTTTTGGTTTTGTCCTCCTCCTATTTTAGCCTTCCTCTATTGGCTACAATTACTTTGGGTTTGGTTATTATTCTAGGTTGGCTAGTTGAGGGCTTTTTGGTGGTTATTACTTTCTTGGCTATCTTGGGTGTTTTTGGCTTGATGCCTGTTGTAGGCCTTTACATTTACTTGGGTTTTCTACTACTGTGGTGGTTGGCTAAGAGGCTATGTTGGCTAGCTAGATTGGTTGTTTGTTTCTCTATTGTATGGTGTTTTGCTAGTTTTTTTTACTTTTCCTTGGCTAATGGGGATCTTTCCTTTGTTGGTTACTAATGATGGGTATTCTCTAATGGTACTTATGGATGTTTTTTTA